>JABCPV010000385.1:0-27984 GCA_016584345.1 Suillus ampliporus | reverse complement strand
ATCGGGATTGTCAGCGCGGGTCGAGGACGAGAAGAAATCGAGGCACTTACGATCTGTCAACAGGCCAGGAGCACCGAGGCATCGGGATTGTCAGCGCAGGTCGAGGACGAGAAGACATCGAGGCACTTACTCCCTGTCAAACAGGCCAGTAGTGCCCAGGCATCGGGATTGTCAGCGCGGGTCGAGGACGAGAAACAATCGAGGCACTTACGATCTGTCAACAGGCCAGGCGCCCAGGCATCGGGATTGTCAGCACGGGTCGAGGACGAGAAACAATCGAGGCACTTACGGACTGTCAACAGGCCAGGAGCGCCCAGGCATCGAGATTGTCAGCGCGGGTCGAGGACCAGAAACAATCGAGGCACTTACGAGCTGTCAACAGGCCAGGAGCACAGAGGCATCGGGATTGTCAGCGCGGGTCGAGAACGAGAAACAATCGAGGCACTTACATGCTGTCAAGAGGCCAGGAGCACCCAGGCATCGGGATTGTCAGCGCGGGTCGAGGACCAGAAACAATCGAGGCACTTACGGCCTGTCAACAGGCCAGGAGCACCGAGGCATCGGGATTGTCAGCGCGAATCGAAGACGAGAAGAAATCGAGGCCATTACTTTCTGTTAACAGGCCAGGAGCACCGGCATCGGGATTGTCAGCGCGGGTCGAGGACGAGAAGAAATCGAGGCACTTACGATCTGTCAACAGGCCAGGAGCACCGAGGCATCGGGATTGTCAGCGCAGGTCGAGAGAGAAGACAAGAATCGAGGCACTTACTCCCTGTCAACAGGCCAGTAGTGCCCAGGCATCGGGATTGTCAGGCGGGTCGAGGACGAGAAACAATCGAGGCACTTACGGCCTGTCAACAGGCCAGGAGTACCGAGGCATCGGGATTGTCAGCGCGGATCGAGGACGAGAAGAAATCGAGGCCATTACTTTCTGTTAACAGGCCAGGAGCACCGAGGTATCGGGATGTTCAGCGCGGGTCGAGGACGAGACAAAATCGAGGCACTTACGAGCTGTCAACAGGCCAGGAGCACCGAGGCATCGGGATTGTCAGCGCGGGTCGAGGACGAGAAGAAATCGAGGCACTTACGATCTGTCAACAGGCCAGGAGCACCGATAGGATCGGGATTGTCAGCGCAGGTCGAGGACGAGAAGAGATCAGAGAGGCACTTACTCCCTGTCAACAGGCCAGGAGCACCGAGGCATCGGGATTGTCAGCGTGGATCGAGGACGACAAACAATCGAGGCACTTACGATCTGTCAACAGGCCAGGAGCACAGAGGCATCGGGATTGTCAGCGCGGATCGAGGACGAGAGAAGAAATCGAGGCACTTACGGCCTGTCAACAGGCCAGGAGCACCGAGGCATCGGGATTGTCAGCGTGGATCGAGGACGACAAACAATCGAGGCACTTACGATCTGTCAAGAGGCCAGGAGCACCGAGGCATCGGGATGTTCAGCGCGCGAGGGACGAGACACAATCGAGGCACTTACTCTCTGTCAACAGCCCAGGAGCACGGAGGCATCGGATTGTCAGCGCGGGGTGCAGGGCGAGACACAATCGAGGCACTTACGGACTGTCGACAGGCCAGGAGCACCGAGGCAATCGGATTGTCAGCACAGGTCCAGGACGAGACATATCAAAGGCACTTACGATCTGTCAAGAGTCCAGGAGCACCAAGGCATATGGATTGTCAGCGCGGTGTGCAGGGTGAGAAACAATCCCAGGCACTTACTCCCTTCAAGCAGGCCAGGAGCACAGAAGGCATCGGGATTGTCAGCACAGGGTCCAGGATGAGACACAAATCCAGGCACTTACACTACTGTCAACAGGCCAGGAGCACCGAAGCATCGGGATTTTCAGCACAGGGTCCAGGATGAGACATAATCAAGGCACTTACATACTGTCAATAGGCCAAGAGCACCAAGGCATCAGCATTTTCAATGCTGTTCGAGTTTCGAAAACCCGCGATCTTACCAGCTTTCATCAAGAGAAAACTACAAGCATGAATATGATATCAAAATATCTGCAGTTTTAACATTGCGATACTCACCGTCCGTTAGCACCATCACGAAGCCATCATCATCTTCGTTATCTTACATCCAGATGCGAGAACCACTTAGCTATCTCTAACTGGTAGGATTCGTGATCTGTTGGAAGTGGCAAGAATTGCCGATGTGCACGATCAACTAGTGTTCTAGATGATGTTGAAACACGAGCAGATGGACTTTCAACTTTGCGACTCACTCGACGGCACACTTGATACACAATTCCAGATTTGACTGTTGTGTTGACAACAGGCACAACCGCAATTCCTTGTCGTCCAACGCAAAAGTAGTCCGTTCTAGCAGCATGTCGCAGTTTGTATCGGGTTTGTTCATATCTGGGTCCGCGACTCATGTTGACTTTCACTGGAAAACTCAATCAGAATCACTCACTGGACAAACATACATAGCACTTGGGATGGGCACAGTTTTTAGGGTTGCACGACCGATCCCAGACCTGTGTGTTCTTGAACAATTCTTCGACACGCTCGGCAATCTTCTTCGAGCGCTCTTCTTTCGATAGCCCGATTAGTTGCTTCTTGAGTTCTCCAAAAGCCACTGGACGCAGAGCATCGAACTTGGTGAATATCACGATTACGGGAACTGAAGAAAGTTTATTTAATCTGAGCACAGCGAGGGACGCTGGAGTCGCAAGCTCACCATGCCCAGTGTTACACTCAGAGAAGAACTTTTCCTCTGCCCGCTGCAATGTTCGACTGGGGTCGTCCATTGAGATGCAGTACCTGTATGAAGACAATCAGTAAGCGCGGACCGCCAGTTAGAGTCACTTACCAGATGGCATGAATTCGTTCTTCCAAACTCGTCGCATTTGCGCGTTCCGAGAGAAAGTTCTTCATGTCCTCGAACTCTTCTTCAGATCCCGCTTCGAAACCGCACGAGTCGAAAAAGCCGAAACCGGGATTGCTTTTGAACACCATCTCATTTCTGATGTTGTGATTTCCACGCTGAGCATCCAGAGTCAGCCCATCCATGCCCATAGGACCCACAGATCATGCACACACCTTGATCGAGCCTTCCACGATGGCGGCATCGATCTACTCACAAGTGATCAGCACTCGACGCCCGCATGCTATAGATCATACCGCACCTTGTCTCCTTTGGTATCGTAAATCTCTGGGTTTTCCGTGGTGTTGCAGACCTTCTGGAGAATGGTTGTTTTGCCCGCGTTCGCTCTTCCTAAGATCAGAATTCGGAAGCGCCCGATCGTCTCTCTGAGTCTCTGAGGGTCCATGGATGCCATCGGGAGAGCTTGATGTACGTTCTGAGTGGAGGTGGTCTCGTCAAGTAGCGGGGAGTGACACGGAACGATATCGCAGCGAGTTAAACTGACAGCGGACGAACACGAAGCAAGAGCTCCTATGCACGACATAACAGGTACAAACGGCGTCTACCTCCCTTAGTCTTTAGACACTCGAATCTACACTTGCACCAAGAACTTGCACTAAGACGAAGTTATCCGCAAATGCACCTTTAACCAATCGTCCAATTGTTCGTGCAAATAAGCACGAAATCATTAAGTATACGACAAACGACTCTGAGATCATTGGTAGCATACGCTACAATGTATGATCAGATTATCATAGAAATGACAGAATTTCCGTTTGCCTTACCCGTCTGGCTGACAAAGTAGGTGATCTAAATCTTCGTAAAGGCACGGGCAAGCTCGATAGTTCAAAATCTTTCAAATGATGGGTCCTTGGGGCGTCTGGCAGCGCAAAAGCATCTCAAGGGATGCGTCCCCCTCTGGAACGGGGGAGATCAAGTGGTGCTCGACAAGTTCTGCATGTCTGGAATTCTCTCCTCAGGAGGAGGTGGTGGGTATGAACATAGAGACTGCACATGCGTGGTGGAGCGGTAGGTGTAGCGCGTGTTGTTTGACCTTGAGTCGGGCGCGCGCCACGCTGGTCGGTGTTGGAGGAAAGGCCGATAGGGCGGGCCGCGGCAGCGTGTGGGATCCGTAACTAGGGGTAGGTTTGGTGCATGTGCTCAGATGACTCAATGAGTGGACTGTTCATCGTGCTGTAGAAACGGTGCATATCAATATGCTATTATTAAGCATCGGGACCACGTACCTTACGCTTAGATTCGGAGAGCTGGCACGAGCTTTGCTAAATCACAACACAAACCACCCAGAATCCTCGGAAACCGATTCCTGAGCAGGATGCGAAAAGCTTCTTGCGGCCTGACGTAGCATCAAATTGCTAATCTGTGCGCCCCTATAAATCTTCCCGCCCTGTGCCCACTATGATGAATGATGTCATTCAGCCTGTTTGCTCTCGCACGCGAGAATGAGATCTTGTGGCATAGGCTGTCTTTCGATGGGTACACTGAGACTATGTTGCGTCAACGACCGTGATGTAATGAAATGCATGACCTGGGGCTCAAATTGCGAACGAATAAATCCACAGTTCCACGTACGAGCGTAGTTCGAGTCCTGTGTAGAATAGCATCCATTGGCAAAGATATAATGGGTGTCAGTACTCGCGGTGCGTGTTAAGACTTACTGCACTTTAAAATATATTTAGGACTCTGTGCATCGGGTCCAGCCATTCGAGGAACGTCGACAGAATTGTGGGACATAACGATGTGTGCATGGTATGGGGCAAGATAATGTCTGCTAATATTGAACATCTTACTGGGGATGCCTATACCAATTAGCCACGGCAGCCGCAGCGGAAGAGATTGTGTGTTGGGAGAGAAGCACCCCGAGTTGAGATCGTTGGGGTGCTCATTCACCATCTAGGTTGAGTGAGAGGCGTAAGATAGCATTAAGGTCAATATGGGGACGACGCGACATACTTCTCTGACTGCCAGTACAATCAGTCGTTGGTGACCACCACGTGCACGTCGGGCGAATGTGAAATCTACCCGATGAAGCGGCGGTATGCCAAGATTAGTATTACAAGTACGACCTATCTCTGCAGATCCGCTTGTCTAACCATTGAAAGTTTGCGTTCGAGCCACGTATCGGTTCGTTTGGAATCTCGCATTCCGCGGGAGAGCCTCTCCCAAAGATGAACAGCCAACGTAGTAGATATTCGCGAAAAAGAAACACCGAACGCAAATTGAAGTAACATTGTTGGCGGACCTCGTCAGACAGTCGCAAGGGCTTAGACACATTCTTGCGGGTTTCAGCCTTTCCAGGGATCCGGTAGGGCGGGAACATCCTAGTTTCGATCAATACAGTTTAATTGAGAGACTTGAACATACAACTCACTTGCCGACGTATTGTAAGCTTAACCGAGGTTAGGATCTCCGAGGCTATAGAATCATGGCTCGGTTATATGGCGTCCATGTGATAATATTTCGGGTCCATGTACAAGGATCGGTACGAACTTCAATGTATCTCCCTTGCTGTAACGATTGCAGCCCTTTTGGTATGAAGGACTCGCTTGCAAAATGCCCTCTCTTTCTGTAAAAGCTGCTTCTGTGTAATAGGCCCTCATGGGCTAACTGAGGGCCCCCAATCAGATATGATGAGAGCGTATTGGCAAGTAACGGCCCATTTGGTACGAAGAAGGCTAAGGTAGAGGTAAGTAGCGGGCTCGTGTACGGAAGCAGGGAATGAACCGTCCCACTGACTCGGTACATGGTCGCCTTCAAAGAATCTTCTCTGTGGTCGTCTGCGATCTGACCAAGGGCGGGGGTCTGACACGGTCGACCTGTAAAAATATAGTAGCGGTATTCTCCCCATGGCAGACCACAATAGAAGAAAGCCAGTCGTTCCTCAGTAGTGGTTCGGATGTGAACCTTCAACAGCCAAAACGCAACTCGGATTCAAATTGGTACTTGCAGATTGTTGGTGCTGCAAACAAATTCCAATTGTCACTGGCATGATACCTATAGGCTATTGGTGACATGCCAGTGATAATTAGAATTTAGCTTGAATGTTTGATGAACTGAGTTGGTGCCAGCGAGCATGAATCGCGTTATGTAAGCTTCAGAAGTGAACGGGACCGGAACGCTGTTCCGAAATTCCCACAGCGCTCATCGACATCAAGGGGAGTGAACAAAGCCGTCCCCAAAAGTTCCAACCCAACGTCCAAACATGCCTCCACCCACAAAGCCTCACCACCACCCCCAACATCGCACCCGCCCAGCACCAAAATCAGCCTTCCGTCGCACCCAACCAAAACCCAATATTGCTGCCGAAAATAAGCACCATCACCCAGCATCCGAGTCTGAGGCAGACTCTGAGCCGGTCAGCGGCCTGGAGAGTGTTTCTGACGAGAACGCCAGTGATTCCCATGATGAGGATGAGGATGCGGACGCGCCTCGGGTGGTGCAGTGGGTAGATGCAGAAGATGAAGATGAAGATAGTGAAGCATTGGCGGAGGAGGAAACGGATCTAGACGATGAAGATGAAGACCATATTGATGCCATCCCATCTGCAAAACCCTCCCGAGAACTGGTTCGCTCTCCCTTCTCTTCGTTGATGATGCACCCATGCTAATTTACGTGCTCTTCGCAAGCGGTCTCTCGAGGACGGTACGAGTTTCCATTTTTGCATCTGTATTCGTCTCAGAGGAACTGACATGTATCTAGATCTATCATCCCTACCCCTAGGAATGCTGCGCAAAGCCCAGCACACCCTCTCCCAAACCCGCGCTCTAACCGATTCAGAATCCGAGTCTGACGCTCCATCAGAAGACGCATATGCAAGTGACGACAACGACGAACGTCCACGATCGACTACAGCCAAAGGCAAGGAGAAAGAACACTCTAGAACGCGTAAAGACCTCGCTAAAAGATCCAGCAAACACGCGTAAGCTCTCAACCCTTCACCCACCCACCCCCAACATCTAATCCCACCCAGGCCCACCGAAATAACATCCAAACGACCCGTCAGCAGACGAAGAACAGTAATAGCCTCCAAAACACCCGTACGTCCCACCCACCCCAACCCACACCCATCCAACACGCACTAACAAATCCAACCCAAAGCAACCCCGAGACCCCCGCTTCCTCCAAATAACAGGCCAATTCGACCCCCAAAAATTCCGCACCCAATACACCTTCCTCACCGCCCTTCACACCACCGAACTCTCCACCCTCCGCTCCAACCTCAAACGCGCCCGTAAGCTCCTCACCAACTCTCCCCATGACCAACGCTTCGAACGTGAGCGTGAGGTTGGGAGATTGGAACTTGCGGTAAAGAGAGGGGAGAGTGCCGTTAATAGGGATAGGAGGGAGAGGGTAGAGGGGGAGGTTTTGGAGAGGGTTGGGAGGGAGGAGAGGGAAAAGAGGGGGAAGGGGAAGGCGGGGTGGTGGATGAAGTCGTGTACGAAGCCTTTTTTTCTCCTTTCGTCCTAACCTCATCTCATCTGATCGTTTGATTCTAGCCGAGAAAAAGGAGCTGCTGACGAAAGCTCGCTACGAGGATATCGCATCGAGCGGGGGAAAACGCGCAGTAAAGAAAGCGATCGAAAAGAAGCAAAAGAAAATAAGTCAAAAGGAGAAGAAATCCCGTCCGTTTCCTGCGAATGGGGACAGCAGTTCTGGGGGGAAACGCCCCGCACGGTTTGCTTCAGGGAACGAAGAACCATCACAAAAACGCAGGAAATTCATCTAATCGTATCAAAAAAGTACATGTCATTGTCAATCCTCGATTACCCTGCACGAATGCGAATGGGGGTATTATCCATTGCTATTGTAAGGTAACGCGACCCTGCTCCTTTTCGTCAGAGTCGTGATGTAGGTCAAAAAAGACCAAATGCCTGAGACCAAAAATGTGAAAAAGGATGAGATGGTATAGGTACAACAATCGAATCAGCTGCTTGAAAAGATCGAAGACGAAAAGTCTTCCTGCTCGTACAAGGGAAGATACACGCCCAGATGAATATGCGCTAATCTCGACAGTCGCTCTGACAGCAACCGGATCTCATCAGCGAGAGGCTCCATGCCCGACGCCAACGCAGAAGGAGGCGCGGCTGACGCCGAATCTAAAGGTTTTCCGAGGCTCATCACAGAGTCTCGAGACGGGAATGTGAGCGCCACGACCTGATTGAAAACGACGTCGCGGATCCTATTGCGCAGCATGATGCTTAGCGGCGAGTTTGGACGCATGTTCGAATCAGACCAGCGTTCGGCCAACTTTAGCATACGCTCATCCGGTGCGGAAGCGAGGGACGCGGGCTGAGAATCAAGCCGTGATTGCGACGTCTCCTTTGCGCGCATGGCAATCTGCAACACGATGTCCTGTCTGATCTTGGCCCATTTCTCATTGTCATTGTCTGACCCTTGATTGAAACAATGCCCGAGATGGGAGGACGAGATGTCTCGGATTTCCTTCTTGAGCGATACGAGTTGGGGTTCGCTGACTTTGAGGGTTGGATCGGTAGGGTCTGAAAACACGAGTTGGCGGAATAGAAGAAGGAACATATACATAGCGGTGGCGTCCGCAGCTTCTCCGGAAAGGACGAGAAGACGAGCGCCGTCGAGATAAGTTGTTTCGGGGTATAAAGGGAGATATGGTATTGTAGATTTCGACACGCGTAGTAGGGGTACTTGTGAGGCGTGAGATGGGCCGGAAGGTGGATCAAAAACGAGGTCCGTGAGAGCCTTTAGCACGCTCAAATAAATTTGCTGCGTTTGGGGAAGGTGAGGATAAATTATGGAGGTGGAAGGAAGAGACGGATGGGGAATGGTATGAGAGGACACGAGGTGGTGGGACGCTGTTCGTATCCATTTCCGGGTGAGGTCTAGGGAGGCACCTGCACCCTTTCGGCCTTTGAACGCCTTGAGCTCGTATTGTCCTGCGGTTTCTATGAGAAAAGGGCGGAGGGTTTGTAATTGATGGTTCGCAATATCCTAAATCAGACGTGAGCACAAGGGAATACAGAGGATTGGGAGAGACTTGCCAGTTTCATGAGTTCCAAGATATCGAGGCACACGCGGACGGCTTTGACGGCATCCGCTTTAGTGCCACGACACCCAGGGGCGCAAGCCTTGGCAGCTTCGACCATGGCGTCGACTGCACGATCGCGCATGGGGGCACAGTGGCTTTTGAGGGTTTGACCAATGACGATGAAGAGACCTGATGGATCGAAGAGCTCGTGGCGCAGCTCCTGTTGGATGAGCTCCGGATCAAAAAGAGATCTAAGATGAGCGGCCTGAGCAGCGTGTTGCTCTATCTGTGTCTGCAAAGTAGCAGGATTGGCGTATGTGCCACAGATGCTGGTAAGCGGCTGGATGACGAAGAGTAAAACTTCCAGGAATTCTATGAGGAGTGGACGGATGCGGGAGGGCATTCGAAGGGTGAGAGCACGACGAGGGGAGCAATAGGTAAGGCTGGGTACTTCAGGTATGGGGCCTTGGCTGCAGACGCAAAAGAGGTCATGGGGCTTCCATTGAAGGTCAAAGGAAACGCAGGTGCAGCCGTTTTCGAGTTCTTGTGCGACAGCACGCCAATACTTGTCAGAAAGATCGCGTTTCCGTCGCCCAGAGGTGGGACGAAACTGGAGACCGGCATCAAAGAGCAGATCATGTCCTAGGGAACGATACTGTTAGATATCAGAATAAAATGGAAAAGAAAGACTGACGAAGTTGGGGGTTGCGAAGGATGGAGTCAAGATCGAGCTCTTTGAGGGTCTGTCGGTTGATAAGGGGGTGCATGGATGGGATATGGGGGGACGAAAGGTCTACTGGAGGGTGAACGGGTAGGGGAGAGTTGTTATCAATATGAGGGTCGATGTTGAGCGGGCGCGAGTCGGTCTTTCTAAATGAACGCCATGGAGTGAGAGGGGAAGCAGGAGTACTAGTCCTAGCAGAACGCCTATGAGTTTTGAAAGATGGAAGGTTGTCTGTATCGACTCTTGGGCGCTTGTGAGCTCTCTCAGTGGCGGTTGGGGAATCGGGGGTAGGAGAAGGCTCTGATGGCCATACGACGTCGGTTGATATCCAAGGACTGGAAGGAGGTTGACGAGGAGCATTATCGACTAGCATATCGTCGTTTGAGATTGAAGAAGAGTCTTGACATTCATCATCTGAATCATTCTTGAGTTTGCGTTTCCTGCAATTGATAGGATGGCCCAAATCGCCCATATGAGAAAAAGCTGAAGTTTGATGGGGGAAGTTTGAAAGGGATTGAGGGTTGTTATATAAGAGGAGGGTTTACACATGCCATGACGGCTACTTACCTGACGTACGCCGCGCGGTACAATGGCTTGAATTGAGGATGACCTTTGCAGCCTGCTTACCACGCTGTCCAGGAGGTAAAAAGAATAGTTTCAAGTTTGGTGTTGAATGTTTTTGTAGCGGCGTTCACATGGCATGGCCTTGACTAGTCCCATTCTTAAATTATCAAGCCAAGGCACTTCAGGGTATACCATCATCTTTTCTCCAAGCCTACCGTCATCACGTATCTGATTCACTAGCTTCATCTTTGAAAATCATCACAACTATCTCACACACAAAGTTATACATCCAAAAAAGGTAATCTCTCTCAAAACAAAAGAAAAAAACATATCAACTCTCTACCATGATCGAACCGGAAAACTCGTGCTATCAACGTTGATTGGCTTCAACAATTCCTCAAATTGGATCATTCCGCACACCACGGATATATTCCGTACTCGACGCCTCGTTCCATCTCATTTCAGCCAAATCCTGTCATCCATTCAGCAATCGTGGAAATTTCCTCTTTATCTCAGTCCTCCCCCTTCCACGTCGATCCTTGCGGTCTTTTCTTACGCAAAGATGTTTAGGAGAGCTCCACCCTGTCTTAGGCCTAGCGCATCAATCATCATTCTTTCGACCCGGATGGATATACCCGTATCTTATCAGTGGAGCCTCAATCACCGACCAACGTTCTCTCAACAGTACCTGCACCGCACCTACATATCAATTAATTTGTCCTCCTGCTCCTCCTCCTCGCTAGCCTTCTTTGTAGCTTTCCGCCCATAGAATTCCGCAATAATCTTCGGATTTATACGGTTCAACTGCTCCTTTGGGAAAATACGAAGCAACGACCACGCCAAGTCAAGTGAATCGAAGATAGTACGAGACTCATAGGGTCCTGCACCGCCATCAATACGAATACATCCATCAAACCGGCCCGAAACTTACCTTGCCCAACAAACTGACGCTCAAACTTGTCCAGGAACTCAAGGGCAAGCTTGTCTTCTGCCGACAGTGCCTCCTCTCCCACAACAGCCTTCATCGCTGCTGCATCGCGACCGATCGCGTATTTCGCATACTGCACAGTGAAAAACGCCACTCAGATCGTCGCTTCACTTAATATAAAGGCACAACTCACCAATTGGTTCGAAACGTCACCATGATCCTTCCTCGTAAGCTTCTCGCCAATCGCACTTTTCATAAGTCGTGATAGAGATGGCAAAACATTGATAGGAGGGTATATCTGTCTGTTATGCAACTGCCGGTCGACAAAGATCTGGCCCTCCGTAATGTACCCAGTTAAATCGGGAATAGGATGCGTGATGTCTAGACATCGTGGGTCAACGAACAAACATACAAAAAATGAAATGTACCATCGTTTGGCATGGTCAGAATGGGAATTTGAGTAATAGAACCATTCCGACCCTCCACTCGGCCAGCCCGTTCGTAAATTGTCGACAAGTCTGTGTACATATAACCGGGGTAGCCACGACGTCCAGGCACTTCTTCCCGAGCCGCAGAAACCTGCACACGATAAGCGTCTTCCAGAAACTCTCGACAGAAACCAAGAACGCACTTCACGCAAGGCATCCGCATAAGATGACATGTCAGTCAAGATGACCAACACGTGTTTCTCCAGCTGGTATGCATAGTATTCTGCCGTCGTGAGTGCAAGACGAGGCGTAATAATACGCTCGATGGTGGGGTCGTTCGCAAGATTAAGGAACAGCGTCACGCGATCGAGACTACCGTTTGACTCAAAGTCTTCTTTGAAAAACCGCGCGGTTTCCATGTTCACACCCATCGCTGCAAACACGACAGAGAAATTGTCTTCATGACCATCGTGAACGTCCTTGGTCGGACCTTTCACAAGTCCGGCTTGACGTACAATCTGGGCCGCGATCTACAATCCTCGGTTAGCTCCTTTTCAAATTCTTCATGACCTTCGGACTCACCTCGTTGTGGGGCAAACCAGCAGCGGAGAATATAGGAATCTTTTGTCCACGGGCGATTGAATTCATCGTATCAATCGTAGAAATCCCAGTTTGGATCATTTCCTCAGGATAAATGCGCGAGTATGGGTTGATTGGACATCCTGAACTCCAATTAATACCAAAAAAAAGTGGCCGAGTGAAAACATACGCACCATTAATGTCCAAGTAATCCTCTGCAAACACTTTCGGACCCTGATCAATGGGATTTCCAGAACCGTTGAAGATACGACCAAGCATGTCCTCGGCCACAGGTAGTTTCATGCTGCTTCCTGTGAATTCGACATGCGTTGCTTTGACGTCCACCCCTGACGTGCCTTCAAACACCTGAACAATCGCCTTCTTTCCTTGAACTTCCAAAACCTGGCCTCCTCGCTTCGATCCATCGGGTAACGTTAGCTGTACGATCTCATTGTATGAAGGAAACTGCACGGAAAGTGGTCAGCGCAAGACAACCCAAAACTAAAACGCCGCGCACCTTGACATTGTCAAGCACGACAAGTGGGCTGTAAAGACCCGGTCAGATCAGTTATTAGCTATGAATAGGTCACTCACCCATTGATCGCAGAAACGGTGCGGTAGTCTGAGGGCTCGTCAATAACTGCTCGGCGTCTTGCAATGCTTTTGGTTGTTTGACGCACCAAGGTGTGGTTGGACGCGGTATTCCCGCGTCACTGCAGCTGCATTGATTGCGGCTAGCTCTCCGTCACTCATACGAGGGTCTGCAACCATGATGCACAGGTGAGGCTGGCGTTGGCGGGCGCAGGCGATTATGCTTTCGGATCCAGTCTGCACCACAAACCGACTTTCCCACGCATGCCACATTAAGATCACAACACGCCCACCGTATTTCAAGTACATATACAACATTCAAAGGGTGCTCATTATCTACATGCGAGTGATCTGCATACCGCCCTACATCGGACAACGTTTTCATCGTTCGGTAATTGCTGAAGACAGCAGCTCCGAGACGCGACTGGCTGCCACCTTTACCTTCCATGCTTTCTGAGAACCTGTGACAAGGTCAGCTATTTGAGTTCGAGTGAACGAGGGGACGTGATTCAAACCATTCTGTTTCGAGAAGTAGTTCTTCTATAGCTTCATCTGCATCCCAGCCGAGATCCCTGCTTTGAATAAACGTGTAAAGGTACTCTGCCGTGCTTGTCCGGATCTAGTCCAAGGTCAGTAACATCTAAGGTGATGTAAAAATACGACCTTTGGATAAGGGTGAGAAAGGAAGTCGATGATTCGCTCCGAGGATGATGTCGATACCGAGGAAATGGACAAGAGATTGACAGCACTATATTGTTGCTTAGTTAAACCGGTATCGGGTGATTAATAAACCCACATTTTCATGGACTCCTGTATTCGCTGTACGTTTTTCAACCGTAAGACATTTCTCGTCGCGATGTTCAATAATTTCTCGAGTCTGAGGGGTATCGTCAGAGCGTTTGGGTAAGACAACCTGAAATCAAATTGACTTTGATGGGCCATTGTCGGAGCTAGACAGGTCAGACAACACATCTGCCTCCAAAAACATATTGAATGTTTGCAACACAGGGACCATCACCGCGTTTGACGTCGTTCTGTCTTGCACGGACTCAATGAGGTCGTCACACAGCTCGAGCAAACTATAGCCAGAATCGTCGGGAGACAATGGAAGACCCTGCGCAAAGGAAACTAGACTCGACGAAGCCGGACGATGCTAGCGATGCCATCAGAGATGCGAAATAAAAGCGCAAAGGGGACGGACCGTGCTTCCAGTTCTAGCTCCTACGCTGTGTATAAGACCGGTCAGTAGTGGTTGTCTGTACTCCTGTACGCGGAGCAGCTCCACAACTTTCGGAAATAGCCATTCTCCAACGCTCCAGCTAGTCATAGCGTCCGTGGCGTCACTGTTCACAATGAGTAAGTGCTAGCAAAAACAAGTCTTTAGCGACCCACTTTAGAAACAGCTCCATCATGAGTTCTGAACCCTTGATACGCCATTGCTCTTGATGAGGAACGCTCGGGAGAGGACTGCGCAACAATCGCAGTAAACAATGTCCCGTGATTTGACGTACGTTGTCCAATCTTTCGACACCCTGACGGAGGAGTCTGGCTACTATACTGTGATACCTCTCAGCAGGCAAGTAACTCGCAAATTCAGGTATGCTTGCGGAAACACGAAAAAGATCTTCGAAAATTGATGCTAGACCTTGAATGCACGCCATCCGCACCCACGAGCCAACGTCGCCACGCTCGTCCATCGTGTAATCATCCAGTCCGCTGTCAAGGGCGTCGAAGGCTCCACACATACTTCCTGCAGTTAGATCTGAGGAGAGATTATTTCATTTACGTTCGCCGGACAAAAAATAAAAACACGAACATTCGGTGAGGCGAGGCAGTACATTCGCGATGATCTTGGGTAATGTTTGGAAGCAATTTCGACGTGCTTCAATACTTGACATTCTGGCGGAGGACTGCAATCACCGCTTTATTCGGAATGAAACCCTGAACAAGGGAAAATCTCACGTTGGGATTGACGCTATCCAACAAACACTTGAATACCTCAGAGAAACCATGCGAATGCGCATTATAATCAAGGACTCCTAGAGTATAGCACAGACTTTGCTGTTGGGACTGAGAACCATGGCGAAAGTCTTTGATTAATGTGCTGAGGGGGTATGTTAGTTAATGTGTTTGCGGAATGTAAGCGACAATTAATCTTATCTGTGCACATCTGGCGAGCAATCTATCAAGGAACTTGTTGTGGCCATGGCAGCCGCTGCCGCTTGTTGGACGGAAGAGCTTCTGTATCGCAGTCCCTGATCTACGATCCTTCTCCAATGGGGTACGGATGATTTTTCTTGAAGCTCCACCTCCTGTAATGTCAAGCTGCTGGCAATGAGATCGCACGCAGCCGCGAGTACTAGACCATTGCGTGGGGCTAAAACAACGTCTTGTGGCACGATCGCAATGAAGGCAAATATCTGATGGGTGATCAACACGAGGGACGCGCCCAGAACTTCATTCGCACCTTCCGTCGATTGCTTGCATTTTCTTCACTCTTCTGAGTTCGGTACGCTTCAGAAATACCTACCAATGCTGCAAGCGCTCCGTGCACATCAGCCACATCAACGGACTGTAAGAATCCCGCCTAAAGTAAAATGAGAAACGTCCTTCGTTGAATAGTCAGGTTCCTCACCATCTTCGAAGCGCACTCTAGTCCTAACGTCTTCAAGTCGAGCTCGCATATTCGGCGCAAGGCCTGAGCACCCAACTCCCTCATCGTAACATCCCAGTGACGCAAAGTGATCGAAATGATGTGATCGATCAGATATGATCTGTATTCTAGGTGCCTAGCAAAGTTCATTGAATCAATGGTCCTATATTGTGAAGGAGCAACTTACTCAGCGACCTGTGGAGCAGCGACCGTGAATGCGTTCCGTCGCACGCTGACTGCGTAGAAGTCGGTTTTTCTAAGCACATCGATGCCATGTGGGAACAACGCCTGAAACACATTGCATGAACTTCATCATAAATTTACCCGAGACAAGCACATCGATGGGTACCATTCTGCCAACATGTTCTTGGAAGGCCGCACTAGCCGCTCTTCGAATGTGAATTTCCCTGTCGAACAACGCCACAGAAACGAGCCACTGCGCGAGCTCACGGGCATGGGGAGAGAAGGATTTCGGATCTTGTGCTCTCGCTAAAGCCCAGATTACATAGGCTGCAGCATCCCGTACGTTTGATCCGATGGAATGGGCCCCCTTACGTATATCGAAGTAGAGAGCCTGACGTCCGTCAACATATGACAGCGGTTAATTCATATCTGGCTTTTCTCACTTTCGAGAGCCAGCCCAAGAGGCTTGGTAGTGCAGCAGGTTCGACCAGACCCCTGCGTGCCATTTCTGCTGACGCAAGAGAAGCCCCATGCCACGTAGCCTCGGCAATGGCGGGGGTGTCGTAAACACTTGCTCCTGCCACAGAATGTATTGAGAAGAGACCAAGAATCGTCTCTAATACTTGAGAGGAGAAATCCGATGGCAAGCGTTCTGAAAGGCGAGCAATGCCTTTGGCTGCTGTCCATCGTACCACCGTGTCCTATACGTTGTGAAATCGATGATCACATGTGACATACTAAAAAAATACTAAAAATTACCTTGTCCTGGAGGCTCTTGAATAGAGACTCCAAAATTGTGTCGATTTCTTCAGGGACATCAGCGTCCTCATCTATGTTCCCTTCGACAGTCTCGTTGCTGATATCACCATCCAGGCTACGGACTGTGAAGTTAATTAAATCGTAGGTCGCGCGTTGAGCTGTGAGTTGACATTACATGTTAACTTGGATCTAGACACCTTCGGAGGCATCAGACGCAACGCGACGCGCGAAAGCAGTTTTGTGCGATATTTTCGAACCAGTGTGTTGCTAGCCAAAGTAGCACTCTGTTCTAAGGTATCCGTAATTTCCAAGAACTGTTGCGTAAAAGCCTGGAGCTGTTCAGAGGAACCAGATTTGACCAATTCGCAAAGGACTTGCAATACTCCTATAGACTACTTCAAGTGAGCCGCATTTCGGGAAGCAGCAAGTCATCTTACCAGGAGGATTTCAGAAGAGCGGAAGACCGTTATCGACCACTCAACGAAAGAGGTGAATCGCTGCCTGGTATCCTTGCTTGAAGAAGTTCAGGAAATGGAGGCCATCGCGTGCATCGAGCTCACCGTGCATAGAAGCGCGACAAAAGGGTGGCCGCTCCTTCACGCTCCAAACCAGCCATATTCAGGCGATCCTTTCCGACGACCTCGATTGCATCTGCTGTTTCACCGGATCGAGTGGCATCATCGAATTTCTGTAGGTCGAAAGGTATCCGACAAATGAGAGATAGCCAAAGCAACACAGCATAACGCAGTCCCCATTGACTGAGCTCCTTCACCGGCCCTGACGGTAACCGGATGAAATCCAAGGCAATTGAGAGATCGGCCACTTCATGAGGAAAGAATCTAGCTGCCTGGGATGAATACAAGGGGGATAAAACCATACCGCATCACTGACTTATTGTCTTGTACCCGCGGAACTTGATATAGTTGTGAAGCAGATCTGCAAGGCGTCCCACGCGGCTATGAGAAGACTGAGCACCTGGGGTGCTAACGCAGGTCATTGCATATTTTCTGAGGCATCCAGCGACGGGAAACACGAGGCTCTCAAGATATGGGTCCAACAGATACGACTGCTCTTGGTATTCTCCAAACTTCCTTGAGTACATCAAGATATGTCAACACTGGATATGATGGACGACTTACAATCATCATTAATTTCCGATTGCACTCGTTTTCCGCATCTTCCTCTTCGCGAGTGGGCTCAGCGAACAAATCGACTGCCAGCAGGGTGTTTTGAGCTGCTACGAACTCGTCATGGCGCTCGAAAGCTGCGAATAATCTGGTTTCCTGTGTATCCTCATCCATGACCACCGGGTCATCAACAAAGTGGACACTCAATGCTTGATCGTACTAAGTACTGTGGGTCCGGGGTCCGTTTATATCCGTTTACGTCAGCGGCTTCACTGCACTCTTACTGCTAAGTGCATGGGTGCTACTCATGTACATGTACTTATAATCGTCCAGCTTCTTGATCCTATCACACGAACTCTGGGCCAGCGGAAACATAACAAACATTAATGTCATCTGCTGAGGTGCAAGTAACGACGACGAAGAGAAAGAGACCACCTCAAGCTGATGAGACGGTGCGCGTCAGAATGGAATTTCACGCAATGGTTTACTCATTCGTACTGGCCATCCTAGGACATTGGGACTAAGTTGGAAAAAAAACTGGCACGTCTCATCCTCTAATTTGCGTCACCACGGATCTTAATCCTTGATCGTTCATTAAGCACCATGGCACGAAGGAAGTTCAGGAAGGCTGCAAAGAAGGCAAAGACTTTCGAGACACAGAAGATTTTGAAGAAAATAAAAGACGCGAGGTGTGTAGCAGGTTTTGTCACTGTCGTTTCATCGTAGTGAGTATTCTTCTCACAAATTATCTGCTCAGACGCAAAGGCGACGATGATACAGTCAAAGATATTGAAGCACAACATGTGGCTCTCAAGGTGAGTTATATACAATGTGTCCGATATACGTCCTTATTGTGTGCGCTAGTGTTTTGACCCCGAGCATATTGCAGATTCGGCACTGTCGACGAAAATCAAAAAGGACAAATTCCTTTCACAAGATCCCAACCTACAATCTGCAATGTCAAAGGCATTGTCGACCAGCTTGATCGCACCTGCTGTACCTGGATCTGCAGTAGGCCAAGTCCAAAGCAGGCTACTTAGTTCCAAGGTCCTGGCGGCTGATGTTTCACGTGTCGTCGAGGGACTTCGCCGCCTCCTGAACCCTGTGGAGCGGGCCTGCCACGCAGAAGATGACAACGCCGATGTACCACCACCTCGAAAGAAGAAACAGAAGACACAACAAAAAGAGGGTCTGTCTAAGGTCCATCCGGTGGATCTTCCTTCTGATGATGCGCCGAGTGCAAATATTGAAGATGATGGCTGGGAGTCAGGCACGGTTAGCGACGGCAACCATTCTGTCCAGGGAGACTCAGAGGTTGATGAAGGGTCTGACGGGGAAGAGGAAGACAACCCCGCATCCGAGGGTGGTGATGATGATCCCCCTGTCCTTCGCGGACAACCAGGTCAGGGGAGGTCAAAGCCGGCGCAATCCGCTTTTCTACCTTCCCTTTCAGTGGGTTTTATTCGTGGAGACTCAGATACCGATTTTAGCGACAGCGAAGAGAGAGCAGCTGACGCAGTCAAGAAGAACAGGCGGGGCCAGCGGGCACGTAGGGCGTAAGTTTCACCCGTTCTATTTTGGGATTATTAAACTTATTCCTTCTTCAGAATATGGGAGAAGAAATTCGGAAGACACGCCAATCATGTGATGAAGCAGAAAGATGCCAGCAAAGCTTCTAACCGTCCCGGTCCCCCTTCCAGTATTGCTGCCGTTCGTAACGATCACCGACACCACATGAATGGTAATCGCGATTCGGATGGCGCACCGTTCTCTGGTCGCAGACGGGATGCTCGAATACCAGACAAGAACCGAGACGACGTCTCTGCTTACCACACCCCAGGTAACCGTAAGGACGAGAGATCGCTTCATCCGTCCTGGGAGGCTAAGAAGAAGCAACAAAATGTCGCCATTGTGCCTGCACAGGGCACAAGAATCGTCTTCAATTAGTCTTGGCCCTTGGGCGTCACTTCAATATGAAACGTGACATATCATATGAATCCAATATAATCATCCAATTCAGTTTTTCAAAGCACAACGTGCGTAAGAGATAGCTATGGAACCCGTCTAGAAGCATGACGCGTGCGTAAAAGATAGCTGTAGAACTTGTCGAGACATACATGCGACCGGTAAAAGCTGCGGAAATGATGCTGAAGAAAATCTGAATAGCAAGGGCATTCATCGCAAAAGACCATATAAAAGAGCGAATCACGTTCTACAAACGTGTCTCTTCCCTCCCTGCATCCTACATTCCCTGGAGCACCACATATCACCACACCGGGGGCAGTGCGGGAAGTCCCTACCTGTTTTCAAACATGTGACACACACAGTACGGCACGACAGCTTCGAGGCACTCTCGACAGCTTCAAGAATAGGACAGAGCGTAGAGACATTGTCTCCAAGAGGCGATGCAGGTGGGGAATCAGGTGAGAATAAAGGACTGATAGGGAGTTCACCCAAGCTTGAGTTCATAGAGGATGTGCGACTTATAGATGGGCGATGTGGCGAACTGAGACCGTGATAGAGGTGATTCTGGGTGTTCAAAGTTGTACTCGTTTGCCCACTCCGTGTCCTGTCGCTTCCTTCGTGACTTGGACGGGACAGAAAAATACGAGCGGAGGCAGAAGACTGCTGGTACGGTAGTGGTAAATGAGCCATAAGCTTGAAGGTCGCCTTGGACGACCTCAGCAGAGGATGCTTCGTAAAGCTTTTGGGGAAACCATGATGCAGTAGATGACTGGGAAGTCATGGAAGAGCGTGAGCTACTGTATGTCCGTTCACGCCTATGAACAACGGAGGCTGCATATTTTTGAGGCTGCTACTCAACCGGACATGTAAGGAGCGCGTCAACGTAGAGCTTAGTGACATACCTTAGAACTGTTGTGTGATGTATGATGCGAAGAGTCCATTGTGAGGTATAGAGTTGGCGTTCCCTGGGCACGCCCTTCCGAGGTTAAATAGATACAACAGCAGAGATTAGCTCCTAGTTATCAGCCAATGGATGGTCTCTGTTGTGAATCGTCAACAATTTGTAAGGGGTGGGACCGTGGAGATAAGCTTTGCCGAAAAAGATAGAAGATAATGAACACTTACCTGGGACCTCTGCACGCCTTGCGCGGTAAATGAGGACGACAGAGGAGGAGGAAAAGTGGTCGTGTGCCAGTTTGCATAGTTTGCATTAATAATGGCGGGAACTTTGTGGCCCGAACTTCAAAAGAACTTCGGGTCTGTTTTACGGCACGGAATGGAAGCCAACCATTTGGAGCCAATGATTTCCTCAGGCCCCTCAGGCGAAGCACGTACACATATAGAAACGGTGACCATAGTGTGCTGTCACCTGTACAGACTCAGTGTGAGGAAAGTGCCTGCAATCTTGACAATCATTCATTCTTATCCTTGGAAAAAATCTCCGGGATAAACCAGCGTCACTTTGTAGTTCACGTACTTTGCAATAAATCGGAAGCTTCCGGTGAGTGTTCTGCGACATGAATAAGCTACCATTATTCTCGGCAGATGATATGCAAGGAAAACGCTAGGACTATCACGGCGGTGGCGCCCAGTTACTTACGAGGTCACATGATGGACTCCGGTCCGGGTGATGACCAGTCCAGTATATCGCACTCTCATAGACTTTGCATACGCGCGCGCTGAGCGCTGAACTCATAAGGACTTACTTGTCAACTGCCTAAGGACTAATCCCGACGCGACGCCTTACTGTGTCGCAGGGGTCGATGCCTAGTAGTGATGAAGAACGTGTGCGGTGCTTGACAGTCGTTACTAGTCTTACGCCGTGTGCGAGTTGACAACGCGGTGACAAAGATTTGAAAGTTTGAAACAGTGTGGTCGAAACGACGTCGACGGCCTTCATGCAATGACATGCATGTTATGATAGAGCACTGTTATCGACCTTATAGTAATTGACACGTTTCCTTGGCCCAGAGTCGGCAGTCAGCCTATCGCCGATTCGCAGAACACATGCACACGCTAAACATATGAATTAGGAACCAGGTCATTACGCGATGCCCTGTTGCAACGTACCGCGCTGCTGCTTGCTGTCCTACCCCGGATTGCCTTGCCAAGTGTTAGTAAGTTGCATGCATAGCCAGCATCATGAATTAATCATATGTCATGGCAGAAAGCCCTAGCAGACAAACAAGACAAAATAGGAATGACTTGCGTGCGTGCTGTACCATCTACTCTAGTTGCATTACAACGTCTTGAAAATTTACCCTCTACCTTCATTTCCATCCTTTACAGTCACGAAATTGCAGGAATTTGGCCCCCACACATTTCTGTTTCGGTTCATCAACTTCTAAGCGATCACTTTCCGCTTTCTTACGTCTTTCTTCATCAATAGCCCTCAGGCATGGTAAGCTTTGACACATCTCATCACAATACGGCCAGTCTCACTTCCCGGTTGTTTATTAGGGTCAAACACTCTCAGCGCCAGGTAGGATGTCTTTGTGCAGCATTTCGGATGCCCTTTTTGCTCCAAGAAACACACTCATGACTTATCTCTTCTTTCTACAGCTACGGAGAAGAAATCAGAGTCGGGAGAAGATGATCGATACCTATTTGCAGTTTCTGAGATGCAAGGATGGAGAATTAGTGCGTAACCTATTTTTTGCCTGTAGTTCTGATATGATCTCACAGCATCTCGCGTATCTGTCTCATTGCAGCTATGGAGGATGCACATGTGACCATACTAACTCTTGAAGAGAACACAACAGATAAAAACACATTCTTTGCTGTTTATGATGGGCATGGTGGTAAACTGCTTCCTCATTCTTATTGCCGATCATCGCCTCAAGTTTGATTCTTCGCAGGAAGCACCGTCGCCAGGTTTGCGGGGAGGAACGTTCACAAGCGACTGGTTTCAGAAGAGTCATATCGTGAGGGACGTTATGATGAAGCGCTTAAGAAAGCGTTCCTAGGCACCGATGAAGACCTCCTCGCTGGTGCGCCATACCGTCTTGTTGTGTCTGTACACCCCACTTATTTCAACAACAGATCCGTCGCATACACGTGACCCATCAGGCTGTACTGCTGTCGCCGCTTTGATAACTCACGACAACAAGATTTATGTGGTACAGCAGTTTTTCCTTTCGTTTTTCATAGTTCTTTTGCCAACAGTTGCCTGACAGGCCAACGCTGGCGATTCCCGGTCTGTTCTCGGCGTCCAAGGTAGAGCTAAACCTTTGAGTTTTGACCATAAACCAACAAGCGAGAGTACGTTGCTATTCACATATTGAGCCATTATCTTTGTTTATTGGTCTCTTCAGCTGAACGGAGACGTATCACTGAAGCTGGAGGATACGTAGAATACGGGCGCGTCAATGGTGAATCGTCTGATCACTCTCCGAGGTTGTACTTATCATGGATATCTAGGAAACCTTGCGTTGTCCCGAGCTTTGGGAGATTTCGAGTTCAAGAAAAACTATGCACTCGGTCCTCAAAAGCAAATTATTACAGCTGATCCTGATATCACCATGCACGATATTTCAGACGAGGACGAGTTCCTAGTCCTGGCTTGTGATGGTAAGCCAGCGAGTCCTAAGCGTGACGCGGTGCTAATTTCTCGATAGGCATCTGGGATTGTCTATCTTCACAAGCTGTCGTTGACTTCGTCCGGCTAAAAGTCTCAGAGGGCTTGGAACTGAAGGAGATCGGAGAGATGATGTGTGAGCATTGTCTTGCTCCAGATACTTCGTCTGGATCAGGTATCGGGTGCGACAACATGACCGTCCTCATTGTGGCTCTTCTTCACGGAAAGACGAAACAAGAATGGTACGACTGGGTCAAAGATCGTGTCAAGAACCGCTATGGTTATTCAACACCAGACACTATCCCGCAAATCTATTCATCGGATAGACTGTCATCATACAGAGCGCGGAGAGAGGCACAGCAAGAGAGGGACAAGCTGCGGAAGGAGCGAGGCGAAGATAGTTCTTCAAACAGTTTGTTTGGCGGAAACAGTCCATTTGCTCGTGTCTTGGGAAGCACTGGTGGCATTTCTTTCCATCCGGGTGCGGGGATCCTGACCGACACTGGTCGCCTCATGTTCGCCAGCAACGACGATGAGGACGACAGTGGTGATGACATGGACACTACGTCCTTCGGCGGACGCTCATTTTTCAGCGACACGTTCGGGATTCCCCGTGCACAGCCACCGGATGGTTTGCGAGATCGTCTTGCTGCCTTTGAGGTTGAGGATGAATTTGAGGATGAAGACACTGATAGGATTGATGGCGTCGCACGGTTCGAGGAGATTCAGGAGGACAACGAAGGGACTAGCCCATTTGATGAAGTGAATGACGTCCCGAAATCCCCCAGTCCATCACCTAGTCCGCCAAATCCTAGAGTCAACGGAGACGTCACTCCCGTCCAGCAATTCAAGCTGCCGATTCTAGGTGATGGTCTTGGTCCCGCGATGCAAGTTGACGGTGTGACGACTTCCAGTGAAGACCCTGTGAAGGCATAGCTGTATTCTTCAATCTGTTCTAATTTTACACTCTTTCCTTGTACCTGGCAGCGATCGCTGATCTAGGTTGTGTTTTGGGCTACCTTGTGCTTCGTCTATAGTTAACTGTCTTCTTACCTGGCGGTCCTTGATTCCCTCCTGTAGCATCATAAGTATTATTACTCTTCGAACTACAGGCTGTCCACTGTACTGCGCTCCAATTCCATTCAAAAGATGTTGTGCATCACCACCAGTTCGTTCTCGCATAGGCAGACGATCGTGTGTCCCTGCGCCGTTTCAAGCATACCGACACCTAACAAAGAACCAGCACTTCCATCGCCAACTTTCAATACACTTTGTTTGGCCCAAATTTGTCCGGGACGCCCACCACGGTAGATGTATACGTTCCCTCCTCGATCCTTACTGCCATTCTCGAATGCCAAGACCGCTTTTGAT
The DNA here is from genome assembly GCA_016584345.1 of Suillus ampliporus. Classification (NCBI taxonomy): domain Eukaryota; kingdom Fungi; phylum Basidiomycota; class Agaricomycetes; order Boletales; family Suillaceae; genus Suillus; species Suillus ampliporus. Next base: position 3,623 of record JABCPV010000385.1, on the reverse strand, counting down.
GAGACATGATATGTGAACCGTGTATCCCGCTTGGAGGCGAGCACGAAGGCGAGCGCCGAGAACGTTGCGCCGTGCGTCCAAGTGGGCAGAGAACCCACCGTCTGTGCTTCATCCAGCGTGAACAGGGTGCCATCAATACCATTCTTCACAACCATAGATGCTCCTGGACCTGAACCAGGAAGATCGATCGACAGAACGTTGCATGCAGAATCACCAAAGCCAGATGACCACGCAGGGATCCCTCCATGCTCACCCACCCATGTCAAGAACGCCACTCGTCCTACTGAAGAGTCGACCTCCTCATCCATCTCTCCCTGAGCGAGCGCTGGTACCCCTCGGCCCAATCCAAGCCCGCTCATATCCTCCCCACTTTGGAGTGCGTCTGTGTACTTCTCCAACGACTCTCGGATGAGGTAGAGCTCTGAAGGGTCGAGGGTTTCTGGAACTTCCTCCTCTCTGCCTTGTGTACCCGCCGATGCAAATACATGCATCCATCGAGTATCATCATGCTGCTTGTCCAGATGCAACGTGAGCAATCCAAATGAGTGCTCGCCCTCGCGATCCCAAGTCCAGAAACTGGTAGAGGTTTGAATGCCGTCCCAAAGTTGTGTGGCGGAATAGCGGGGAAGAGGGACACCTTCGACATGGGATGTGCTCTGGACGTGGACGGTCAAGGTCTTTTGGGAAAATGTCACTTTGATGCTTGATTTTGGGGTTGTGGCAAGGAGAGGGAATGCGACTGTCACGGAGTCAGATGTCTGTGTCCAGGAATATGGTGGAGGTCTGGGAGGCGTTTCCACGTCTAATTTTTCATCTAGACGCGGAATAGGGGCAATTTCGTCTGGTGAGGGCTCATACGAAGGTGGGGCTGGCTGGCCAACCTCACGATAGACGGAGCTACCAGCGAGAAGATAGCATTTTCGAGAGTTATCGTACTCCGTGAATATGGGTACATCCTGTCCCCGCCTCCTCCAAAGAATGTCAAGGGGCGCGAGATCGTCCTTCTGGCTTGGAAAGGGTAGCGAGAATCTGGCAGCCCAGACGTCAAATTCAGAGGTATGACTTGTCATAGATTGCATTCGAGACGCTTCAGAGTCTCCATAGAAGCGAGAAGACAGCAGCGCTACAGCTGTGTTATCAGATATCTTGGCGACACAGTGGATACGGAATGGAGTCAGAGCAGAGTGAGGAGTTTGTGTACTATCAGAAAGCTCAAAGCAGCCTAGGGTAGTAGCCGTGCCTTCTGCAGGGAGTGCGAGGATGTAAAGAGCCCCTTGGCCGTCGGCGACGAATGCAGTTCCTGCATCAAGAAACACTGCTGATGGGTACTCGTGATGGACCTGTGTAGCTGCAGGAGCATTGATTGGAGCGGCAAGTTCATAAACCACAGCAAATAATGGTGTGTGACTGCCCTACTTGTGCACGATGTGAGACTCGTGGCAGTACAAGAGATGACATCACAAAGGCCTACATTTGTGAGGTCGACAAGAATAACACGATGCTCCGAGTCAATGTATAGACACCTCCCACTGCCGTTTGCTGTGGCCAGATGGTTATGTGTGATCCTGCTCTGGACTTCCTTGAAAGACAGTGGAGATCGCCCAGAATTAGCCACTTGTGTAGGTCTGTATTCAAGGCCAAAGCGCGTCACAGCGTCTTCTTGTGAGATAACCTCCAATCTGTAACCCTCAAATTTAGGGTTTAGGAGGTCATGATTTGGCGTGAAACTCGACATCGAAGTAAAACGACACAGGAGAGATGTGGTCGTGCAAATTACCGATGTAGTGGTTTTGAGTCTCGTGACAAACACCATGTCATCATCAACAAAAGAGCACATACGTCAATATATGCTGCCCGAAGCGTATGTAGCTACGTCCTAGTTATGCCCTACATCCTGTTCGTCAGCGGATTGTATCCTTCTACGAGTTGGTCGCTTTCGAAGTGAATACTCACCTTCAAACCACGACCAAACAAGTCCAAAAGGCCAGTTTCGTGGAAGCTGTTTGAAGCTTTCAGCTTCTTCTGGCGTTTTAGCTTGTCCAATGCCTGTGTACCGCGTTTGCTGGATCAAATGTAAGTACTTCGATTCTGCCCGACATTTTATTCGCACTCAGTACTTGATGCTGTTTGTCTACGATGAGATTTTAATTTTTCAGTTATCCCTGTCTTAACATTGATGTCGAGATATGAAACATCTGACCTCTTTCTGCTTGTGCCCTTTCTTGCAAAAAACCTCTCACTGACTTCATCTTACTTTTTAGACATGGGTCATTGTTGAATGGCATCAGAAAACTGTCTCGACCTCATGGACCACATCTACGCGTACGAGCTTATGGAATGCTCACATCCAGGTATTGTGAACATCCCATGACCAATCTGATACGAAACCAGCATAGACTCAGGAGTCAGTCCCCGGAGTGTTGCGCATTTATACGTATGTTTTATGGAGCAATAGATGTAGTTTGCAATGCACCACAAATTTGAAGCCTCCACTTGCGTGTTTTATTTTCTTTGAGGACAACTACCATGGAGTCCATTCATAATGATATATGGCTCGTATATCTAAATATCAAGTTCGCACATCTATGCATCGCTGAATGTCTATTTATTGGTATCTCAGTCCAACCCTTAGACCCACTAAAAATTATTTCGAACTGACCACGAAGGCCGCAGACGCCACACTACCAAGCGTGAAACTACTGCTGCCAGTGGTCTCGACACTTCCGCTCGTATACACAACCTCAACACCAGCCCCATTTTGGAGTCCGATATCTTTCCAGGTCACCTTCGTGGTGACATAATCGGTATTGGCAGCGAGGACGAGTATCTCAGTGCCTGTTGTCCAAGTAGCAATGTCAACGCCCCCGACTAAGTAGTTGCTCCGCACTGAGGCAGCGTTGAAGAAAAACGGCGTGAGCTTCGGTAAGCTCAGCGCCAACCCGGACGCTGCCATTTTGATATAGTCGGGATTCGGATCTACCCAAGGGACGATCCCCAGAGCACCTTGGTTAATGCCCACAATGCTCTGGACAACCCATTCTTCGCCTGTAGGTGTACGCATCCAGTACCTGACGAAGGACGTCAACAACAGCAGATACGGGAAATTGATAGAAACAACTGACTCTGCGCTGCCAAAAGCTTGAGGAACAGTCCATACCGCCTTGGTACGTTCCCATCCCATCACCTCCAGTCGATTTTTAAAGCTGGCAACCCGGTCGCTGATATCAAAGTATGAGCCGACACCGCTATTTGTGGGGACGGTGCTTTCATAATAGGTGGAGTTGGGTGGAACAGCAGCACTATTTCCGGCAGTAATACTGAAGCAATTGTCGCAACCGCAGTCACCATAGTCGGGCGTGCAGGTCGTGTTCCACTCGTTGGACCAAGTGACATTGTTCCCGATCATGTACACGTCTTGCATGACGATATCTGTGCCTGCGGTGTACGAGGACCATTCGTAATCCTGGCAATTCAGCACAAGGCTGACGGGATGGTAACCATCTAGGCTGTAAATGAGGTCGTATGCGATACTCGTGGCGTTCAGTGGGTCTGATGTTCCGTCAGGTTCGTCGCCAGTGTACCATAGTAGGAGGTTGGGGCGGTACTTGATAGAATTCACCTGC
>JABCPV010000384.1:0-28486 GCA_016584345.1 Suillus ampliporus | reverse complement strand
CAGCAAGGCCAAGTTCCAGTGAATTTTCTACTAGCCGAACCAGAGGATCATCACGAGCACTGGGCTCGTAGTCATATACAGTTGACATCGCAACAGAAGACGAGAATCTGTGGACGGGTTAACAATTGTTTGATTTAAAGTACATCAACTGACGTTGCGAAGTGAGAACGATAATGTTGAGGGTCATCGATTAGGTTGATGATTAACTCATGAGCCCGTCTGATCTGCAGCGGGCGAAATTTGAGTGCAGAGTTGGAACGGAACGTTTGGTGGAAGAGTCGTCGGCTTAGACGCCACACATCACTATACTCTGTGAATGCAAAGTTGAAAGTCCAGCCAAATCTACCTGCATCTCAGACCGATTGAATGGAAGAATATGAAAAAAACCGTACGGATCGCGCGTGGCTAAGTATGGTCGATCAGAGTAAATCCGAGAACGTTTGTCTAGTAAGGCTTGTGCAACATGCTGAGAATTGATCACGACTACTTCCTGGTCTAGAAGTCGCATGAAAACCAAGTCCCCTGATAAAGTATTTTGCAGTACATATAGTACACTGAATGTCTGTATCCACGTACCATAAACGTCACGCCATTCGGTATACGTCAACCAAGGTTCCTTAGCATCGATAGATAAGATGTTCCCTAATAGTGGAAACGGCACTGGACCAGGAGGGAGAGAAGGCTTATGCTGTCTGTTCTCAATGAACCGCCTGAGGGCGGTGATGACAACAAAGGAAACCAGAAGGCCGGCGAAGATAGTAGGAAGGCGACCAGTCAACTGAAGGGACCATGATTCGAGCATGTGCATAAGCAGATAATCCAAAGCACGGGGTGGCCTATGGTGTTAATATCCGGGGTCTCTCACCCTTTCGAAGGCTTTCTTATCAAATAGCTACTAAGTTAGCGTGGAAATTCATCATCATACCCCTTTTTCTCCACTCCCCACTTCGAGGGTCATTATCGCCATTAGGTGAGAAGCACAGCGCCAATTGTCCTGCGCGCTCATGCGAGTCATGTGCCTTCGATTGCTTGTATTTGTCACTCGGATCGCCAGCGCTCTGGGGTGGAAAGTGCCTTTGCTCGGAACGAGACGATACTGGAAGTGGCATGGAGTGGACAACGCGACAACGCCGGGTAAGTGTGCGCGGCTTTTTGGCCCTTGGGAAACAGCCTAGTCAAACGATCAACAACCCGCGAAGTGCGCACAAGGTAAGATGAACGTGCCCCAGTGGGCCCCAATTGGGTACCCCAGCGAAGTATCATAAATTACCGCGCTCCATCCGGTGTCCTCCATTTTACCCGGTCTCCATCATCTGACAAGTTCGCGAACTGCTTTTGAAATTCTGGTCACCCTATTACCTCGGTGTTTGTACCATGTTGTCGACATCGATGAAGCAAAGAAGCACTTCTTGGGAATTTTAATGGGAGGGAGGTCCGTCGCCGATAAACGCTGCAACAGCGAAGTCGAAATCAAGCACTTGAGCGGCAGGTTCGGAACCGTCTGGGAACCACGACGCCGTGCTGTCCCCGACAAATAGCAGCTCATCCAGTATTCACATGTACCAGCACCCGGTATCTCAGTATACTTACCACCACCAATGTTAGCGTTCTGCTTCTCCATCTTGAGTGTCTGTCGCTTTGCAATGAGAGGAGCTAACTCACCCCACGAGTATTGGTGACTCACGGATGTGGCTAATAGTCTGTCCCCCTTGCAATAGTTTCCAAATTCCTGCCCCACCCCACTGAAGTGTCTCATAGACCAGTGAATGTGTCCGAATGTATCTCAGCACGAGATACATCATTGAAACCATAGCTGCCAACGAAGGAGTTGCTTTGTATAGAATGCTGATACTAACCGTTTTCTCTGTCGCCGGATCACAACGGCGACGACCTGTTCAGAATGCAGAGCGGTGTTGTGATTATTATCTGTGTAGGGCTGCCCCTGCAGTGTGGTATACGTTTCCATGAGTCGTATGTACGATATATCTACCTGGAAATGCAAACGTAAATCGCACACAAAAATATAGTGTGCACGTACTGAGTACTGAATGACTAAAATAATAAGCTTGAGGTGCTGTTTCGTGAGTCCACTTGCAGTGGACGCCATCGTGGATTGTCAGAGAAAAGCAAGTCGATGACAGATCGGCAGCAGCGCGCTGGACAACATGGGGGAAGATTCTCCTTTCACTCCTTGTCGTTCTCTTGGCTCCTTTTTTCCGCCGCATCGACTGCCCCCATCTCTGAAGCCTGAGCAACAGTTGATTCCGAACCGCTATCCTCGGCCACTTCCTTGGTTTCACTGCTCGCAACACCCCCATTGCCCAAAAGACCCCAAACAATTTTTTCCCTTCCCATCGCCTCCTCCTCAGCCTCCGCCCTCAAAGTTTCCTCCCTCCCATCTCTCGATAGCTGGCGCAATAACTCAATATTCGTCGACGCCTGTCGGAAGAGCCTGTGGTTGAACGGCTGCGCGCCATTCTCATTGGCTTCAGGTCCTTCCTCCTCTATCAAACCGTTGACCCCCAGTGCGACACAGCTCTCGTCACCTGCCACCACTTCGTGTAGCTTTCCCACAGCTTCTTCATCGCACACAGTCTCATCACCATCACCTAAAGGAGAAGCAGCATTCTTCCGTCCGCCAAAATCCAGCGCATTCCACCACGCTTTCATTTCCTCGGGTCGGCTGATATTTGCAGGGAAATTCCACGCGCGGAACTGCCTCTCTTTCGCGGATGCGAGGTTCGCACGGATTCTGGAGGCGTCCAGTGAACTATGCGAGATGGACCAGTGGAGGATCCCTGTAACCCCGACAATGTTAGGACACACGATGACAGAGTAAGTGGATGGAAAGGAAATATAAGTAACGACGCACAGTCCTCATCAGGCGCGACACCAATTGCTCTCGGGCCCCACACAGGCTGGCCAGCGACGAAGTTCTGCACCTCTACGTCGATCTGAACAATCGGTGGCTCATCTGTCTTCACTCGATTCTCCTCACCCTCACCATCTTTCCCTTGCTTCGTGGCTTTCGTATCTTCCTCTCCCTCATTCAACTTTACTACGTTCATTCCCTTCCCTGCGTCCCACTCGACAGGCTCAACCCATATGTTCATCTTGGGCGAGCGTTCCCGTGTCTCGATTGTACATTTCACGCTCTGTCCGGGGCGTCAGCCACACTGAAGTCACCAAAAAAATTAGACGAGACGGGAACAAACTCACCCTCTCGCCAAACACTCCAACAATCTCATCCATCACTCTTTCCAGCAGCTTCACACACTTCTCGAATATACGCGCACCTCGGGTGGGACCGTTAGGAGCGCCAGCAGTCTTCACATCTGGTCCAAACAACCGCGCATCCATCTCCTCGAGCGAGATATATTGGAACCCAAAAATGCGGGCCGTGCTATGGTAAGCAACAAACACGCCGTCCATGTTACCGATGCGGGCTTGGAAGCTAGTAAGAGTACCCGGTTAGGACGGGAGGAAGCGAAAAGGGTGGGGCACCAACGCACCTGTATTTCAGAAACGCACTCCGAATTAGATCGTAGTATTCCTTCTCGAAGCTCTCCAGTGGCCCGTGGAGCGTGCGAATGAGGTAACCTGAGTTCTCCTACATCCAACGAGCACCGTTAGCCCAGTCCCAGTTCAGAGTATGGGTCCCAAAACCACGAGCCAGTATTCAGATGCAAATGATGTGCTCTCGACGGCATCACAGTGATGGATAGCACCAGACCCAAACTAAAAACTACGCACCTCAAAGTTCAGCAAGTCCAGTCGGATTGGCACTGCAGCACGGGTCTTGACATCGAAAACGCCTGTTCCTGGTAGGCGCGGGTCCACGCAATCGAGCTGGGAACGCATCAAAAAGCGGTCACTCTAATGTCAATGTCGACCAGGGCAGATGTAGACATCATACAACACGAACATGAATTGAAAGTGTCAGTGTTCACTACACAACAGCGCATAGAAGAAAAACGCACCTTCGCATACCTATATGCTTCCCTCCTATCATCCTCCTCACCTTCAGTGGGGGCGGGCGTGGAGCGCAGGAGAGTCTTGAACTCAGGCTCCGGAAGTGTTAGGAATTTCTCAAGGAGGGTACCCTGTGATGCGAACGCAGGGATTAGTTATAGTGCTACACTAATAAAAATTCACCACGCGCATATCGACGGATGAGAAGTAGGGAAAAGCAAACGAAAATAGAACCAAATGCATCCGCGCGACTCACCATCCAAGTCAATACATTTTTCTCGCTATCATCATCGCCATCCTTGTCAGAGTCGACCGCCCATACACCGTCTGTGTACCGTAACACGACTGATGCGGGCATTCGCTGACCTGGGGTAAAGTTCGTTGGCTGTGAACAGATGTGTCAGCAAGTATTGAAAAATGTATAAGCAGGACGAGAGGGCAAGACGCGTCCAGGAACGCGTGTTAAAACCGATTGAGAGGCATGTGCAGACAGTATGTGTCGACACAAACACAGACCTCGCATTGAACGCAGAAAAGCATGCATCGCATAACACACGAGCTTGAGAATTGAGACGTGCAGTCACACCGTGCGATACGCAAATTTGAATATAAGCCACGCAACGCAACAGAGAGGATGATAAAATCCATGCCAAAAGAAAATCAACATCGGGCACCGTAAACAATCACTCACTTCATGCGCAAACGCGCCACTCAAAACACTCGTATCTATGTCTTTTCCACCAGACATAAGGAAGTAAATGTGGCTGAGCAGACCGGTGAGGGAGGAGGTAGAGCCAACGTATGGTCGGGAGTGGATTTTAGCGAGGGTATGAAGATCCTATGGAGTGAGTGTCCTCAGAATTTGTGGATAGAAAGCAGGGATAGAACTTACGTTGTCCTGGGAACTCCTTATGAACCCAGTGACGCGCTCGAACGCGAAATCGGTGACTTTGGGTATGCTCTCAAGCCAGGGCGTAAAATTATACACGCGTGAACGTGGATCTTGGAGCCAGTGCACACCGGGGCTACAAAATCAAATTAGCCTGACGTTCACAATTCACAGGGAGGACAAAAAGACGTACTTAAACAACACCCTATCAAGCCCGTGCGCAAGCCGCGCAATAGGTTTGTGTTCCGAGGGTGGGTCGATATCTGCGTGGCATACACATTAGAACCACGTTCAAGCCCTTAAAATAACACGTACCTTCCAGTACGTTATTAACGAAGCTCGGTTTGCTTGATGATGGAGCATTCAGATCCCGGACGTCGTCGAAGAGACCTTCTACACGGCGGGTATAAGGCAGGGGATGGCGTATATGCGGCGGTTCCCCACGTCGCTGCGGACCCATTCCTACTTTCTCGTCCTTCCCCACTGAACGACCCCTGCAATCCATAATGCTCGTTCTCGCCCGGTCGAAGCGCTACACACAATCGGATGAGAAACAAAATTACAGTCGTTTCATGAGCAACGCACCATCATCGCCCCAACCGGTCGTCCAACCATCCCTTGCCAAACGATTGGTCTCGCCAGAGCCCTCTAACAGTGTCTGAAGTACCCCAGCACGCTTCGCGTCAAACCCTGCAAGAGAGGCGCGCGCTGATTCTACAACAGGTCGTGCACCAGCACCCCCGGACTTTACTTTTCCGTGTAGCTTCTTTTTCTTTGGTTGCTTTTCCTTTTTTCTTCTCTTCGAAGGACCTGCGTGAGGATTTCCAAGGATAGTTTCGTCTGCAGCACTATCGGATTTTTCCGTGATCTCCTCTATGAAGGAATCGGTGTTGAAGGAAGGGCTGGTGGTAGCATCAGCGGGCTCGGCTGTGGCGAATGAGCTGTTTGGGTGACGGCGCGGACTTTTCTGAAAGTCACGCCGGCTACGCAGAGTGCGCGAAAGCTTCCCCGTGATGTGTCCCTGTCCCTGCCCACCCTGTTCTCTGTGCTCAACATCCACCGTCTCCCTACTGCGGCTCCCATCCTTTCCCAGGTCTACGCTTTGATCCCGGTTCTGGCTCTGGCTTCGGGTCGAGCCTGTGTCCGAGTTGGCATTTAAAACACGCGCAGATACGCCGAACGCTCGTTTTTGGCAAGCGAGTGCACCGGTAGCGATCGTGCGTGCATTGCGAAGACGGTGCATCCGAACGTTAGTAGCAGTGGTTGAAGTTCACAGCTTCAGGTTGGTGAAAAGCTTTTTGATGGGCGCTTATTTACATAACACTTAGGGTCAGTTATTACTCAATTGGGAGTGCAATGGGAATGGGTTCGTTTCATGTGCTTCTCTCTGCAGTCTCTGTAAAGTTGGACTCAACGAGGCACAGTACTATAGTGTTAGTACTTATAGTCCTGATCACATTACAAACTGTACTCCGACTGGTGGAACCGTACTGAAATCCAATAAGTATTGGTATCATGGGTCGATCGTTAGCCTACTTGCGCGTGACGTTTCTCCTTCTATGCTCTCGCAACATGAGTAGCAATAATGCTTGTTATGTTCACATCTTTCCTACGGTGAAAAGTGGTAGAAATGATAAATCCGCTCAGCTGTCATATTGGCTGGCAGAAGCGGAGGTGGTATCATGGTGATATCGGTACGCAGTGGACAAGGACGAGGAAGTTTCGAAGAATGGGGAGCCCAATCACCTTGCAAGTAGATCTTTATCATGTACATCAGGATGCTGATTGCGCATTGTCTGATGGCCAAGGAAAGAAGCAGAGATGTGCGAAGTTTGTGCATCATGACAATTGTGAAAGGGGGATTATGCAGCACAGCATACCACGCATGTGCTGTGGTGGATTTCGCCGCTCGCGATGACCGTGAAAGATAATGAGATGCATAGCGACATTGTTTTTTGCGAACACGTTCCGAGATGTGGGTGGTATTACCGGTAAACGGGACTTATGGAGACAAGCTTGAAGACTCACACTTTTGTAATGAAAGGCCCTCATGCGTTGGTCACCGTTCAGACAATGCGGTATGTTCACTCCGTTGGATTTTGTGACTAATTACAGCGAATGGGAGCGTAAGCTAAGAGTCAGTTCGGAAACTCGATGTTGGGGCGTATTTGCCAACATGTGCATGTGAGGCAATGTGAGTTGCATCGGCATGCTTCTTCGGCCAGTCGGAGCTCCAATATGATCCTAGCTTAGAGTTCGACAGACGGTATACTAGACTTCGTCCCCGAGCTCGTGAATCCTCACTAGTACTATGGAGTCCCTACCCCAAGTCCTTCCGGGGCTTCGTCTTCAACACCGGCCACAGCTTCATCATAAGATCATCCAGTACATGGTACTTCTACTCAGCATTCTCATCCATGCATCTGGTAGTCTTGTAGTGTCTATGTACCCAAGGGACCCAGAACCCTACCATACATCAGCGCTTTCTGGTGAAGCATGGGTGGTTGAATTACTCACTGGTCATCCTGAATGCATTCGTTGCGAGCTCGGCATGCATGCCCATGTCTTTGCAAAGCTTATCTCAGAACTCCGTGCCCTCGGGTATTCCAATTCCAAGTTCATCTCTCTCGAGGAGCAACTTGCTATTTTCTTGTATGCCGCTGTCACTGGCCTGTCAATCAGGCACATCAGAGAAAGGTTTCAGCGTTCCAATGAGACAATCTCTCGGTGAGTGTCATATTTTCATGGACTGGACTCATCCATCTCACTATCTCTAGATACTTTCGAAGGATGCTTGTAATTTTCTCAACCCCACCATTCTATTCAAACTACGTGCACCTGCCATCAGACGAAGTAACTTCCCAGAGAATCCGCCGGAATCCTAAATTCTGGCCCTTTTTTAAGGATGCCATTGGGGTGCTTGATGGGAGTCATATCCATGCTACACCTCCTGCACTTGAACGTGCTGCTTACCGTGATCGCAAGGGTCTCGTCTCTCAAAACTGCCTGTTCGCATGTGACTTCGACATGAACTTTACCTATGCTCTCACTGGTTGGGAGGGATCCGCCACAGATGCACGTGTTTTCGAGGACACATGTACTAAAGACCTTCATATCTCCGAAGACAAATATTTTCTTGCCGACGCTGGTTATCCTCTATGCCGTGGACTTCTGATCCCATACTGCAGTGTCCGCTATCATCTCGCTGAGTGGGGGCGAGCGAGTGTCAGGTGAGATCATATTCTTCTGAACGCCATCTCTGAGATACTAACATTGATGACAGGCCGTGCAATAAAGAGGAACTATTCAATCTTCGCCATGCCATGGCAAGGAACGTTATTGAACATATTTTCGGTGTCGTAAAACATCGCTTTCGCATCCTCATTCTTGCACCGAGGTATAACTTAGAGATCCAGGCACAGATTCCAGCCACTCTATGTGCAATCCATAACTTTATACACCTGCATGACCCACAGGAGGGTCCTCTCCCAGATACCAACTCAGATGGGGATCCGGTGGAGGATGAGGCTGAGCCACTTGATGCAGTAGTAGGCGAGGAAGAAATAGTGGAAAATGAAATGAGCCGCTTGCGCAACCGCATTGCTGAGGGTATGTGGGCTCAATATGGGCAGATTTTGCATGAACGAGCGCTAGCAGATGGTGACGATCTAGACGAAGAGGACTTCTTACTTGACTTTGATGACGAGAATGTAGATGAGGATGAAGCTGCAGACGATAATATTGATGCATAGATCATACGCGTATTACAATCCAATGCTACATGACTTGTAGGACAACAGACAACAATGAGGTGACAACAATCATGAGAACACAGCGCAATACAGCCTGAGACACATTGTACAACTTGAATGAACGAGGGACGAGAGATTAGCGTTACACCTGCTTCGACGCGTGAGCATCAAGAAGTGCCTTGACATAAGAGCGGCGTGTTGCAAGTGGGCTCTGCACATAAATTTCCATCGCCCGCTCGTTGCTCGTGAAAATCAGTAACAACCACCCTAGCTCCTCTGCAGGCACATCAGCATCTTCAGTCTGCATAAGATGCATAGCGCAATCGAGGGCTGTTATGGCCAAGGGAGGAGGGGGAGGAGGAAGGGGAGGTGCAGGTGCAGGCGTGGTGACAGCTTTTTCGAGAATGTCGCCGATATGGTTGATGGAACCTTGCATTCCAACAACCGCGGTGGCAGGTGTAAGCTTTGACCCTCGTGCTGCACTACTCATCAACATGTCACTATGGCGTCCAGACCGCGATCTTTTTGCAGGGGGTGCTGTTACTGACGCCGAGGGGCCTGAAAATGACGGAGGAGTAGATGCGTAGGATGATGATGCCATGTCAAACGATGCGTCGTCGTGTGTGCGTTTTCTGGTGCCAATACTAGACCCAATAGTGGAAGGAGGCACAGTGGGAAAGCGGGAGGCAGTGAAGTTGATATTGCCAAGAGATTCTATAGAAGTGGCAAGAGGATCAGCGCTAGAGCTGGTGGCTGATGCAATGAGGGTTGCGGCGGCAGAAATGATATGCTCGTCGGCTCCAGGCCCATCATCATCATCATCAACTAGCACCAGAGCAGCTGCAGCAGCAGCAGCTGGATAGAAGGCATGGTTTCCCTGAGCGCCAGTGCCATTTGGTAAAATTTCAGCGATTTTGTCGTAGTATATCCACCCGCTGTTGGAAAATTGCCGCAATGTATGACGGGATGTCTGTTTGAAGGATTAGAATATAGCAGATGATCTTAGACAGCAGGATGTACGCTTGATCCAACATAGCTATTGAATACCTGCCATGCAGCCTCTCCTTCGATTGCAGCGCCTTTAATATTGTCCCAATGAGCTCCTGAGACGTTGCGATAGTTTTGGATCTCTCGGTATGTCATTTTGAGCTAGTACAGGGGTAATTATTAGTGGAATGGGACTTAGAGAATCTCGATGCACTCACGGAGATCCATTTACTTCTACATCGTTTATTTGTCTTCGGAGGGCCTGCAGTTAGCAAGTTAGCCGTTGTTACAGCAACTTGCGCCCCCATTCATTTTCCTCCTCCACTCGCCGTCGCAATGTGTAACACTCCTGTTACTTATCCTATCACATGACTTCCGTCACGTCTCAGTCACATCACGTGACTCTACCCATCACCCTCGTCACATCACGTGTCACCAGTCACGACACACGTCGTCACATCGCCCGGACTTAGCGTCCGCACCTAGACTGATCCAGGACCGGATCCAGGATAAGCCTCTGCAGATCAGAGCACCTGAAACATAGAGATACGTTTCCCCTTGTTTCATCCCTTGATCGTAACCGCCGCGTTGCGGACTTCCTTGACTGCGGGCTCAACCCCTTACTATACTTATATCACTTGAATCGTCCTCCTGACTAGATTGCGCTGGCAGTTCGTCATGATACTACCGCCTGACCGGTAACCCCTTATCTCTGACTCACTACACCCTGTACCCTGGTCTATTGACCTCCCCTGAACTCTGTAGTTGTACACTATATAAACCCCTGTAGATAGAGCTTGTATTCTCTAACTTAATCTACTTGGTTTCTAACCGATACCTGGATTCCTCCAAAAGCCCACCTTGAGACTGAAGCCTCTCATCCCTGAGAGCGCCCCTCATTGTAACTGGAATCACTGTCTCTTGAGTCGATACTCTTGAGACCCCTGTCTGACTCAGGACGTCTTAGCGATAGCCATCGCCAGACATCTCTTGACACACGATAGTCCCTCTTAGGACTAGTGTCGATTCTTCACACTGCGACATCACCTTGCGGGTGACGTGAAGAAGACCCATCCAAGTCACCTTACGTTGAGTGGCAACACTTAGCATAACATAAGATTAAGTTCTCCTCATCGACCTCCACCATCCTGTGGAGTCACACCAGACACACGACGACAACCGACGATACTCCATCGACAACCATGGAGCCATCTATTGCCCTTCGATCCGCCCTCGCATCCACTGCTACGTGGAGACACGTTCCGCTTAACTCACGGAGACCTGGTCACGCTAACACTGACCAACCCCTGACCGCAAGCCAACGAGAGCACTATATGAAAAAGGGGTTGTGTTTCAGATGCGGATGCTCAGGCCACCGTGCCAGTAACCTCAAGTACCACCCTATGTCTAGGGGGTCTTCTCCTACTAGGGAGCGTACTAGGAACCGATTCGACCACCTTGTGGTAGAAGAATCCCGCGTCAGAGGACGAAGAAGAGGTATCACCTGTTCCTCTCTCCACCGAACTCACCGCCAACCAACGCATGACATACATGCTTCAAGGACGCTGCTTCACATGTAGTGAGGTAGGACACCGGATGGACAACAAGAAGTTCCATCCCATCAAAGCCAACTCCACGACAGGAGGAAGGTCCCGATCCACGAATGGACAAAGGGAAATTAAAGCCAACTCCACGACAGGAGGAAGGACCTACTCCACGACAGGAGGAAGGAAGTATAATACCAGGGAAGCCCTGGTAAGAAAGGCCCAGAAGCCTTCTGACGAAGAAAACAGAGCAACTTCGTCGATCGCGAGTATGCGCAAAACAACAATCGAAGAAAACTTTGATGAAGAAAAAGCCAACGGCAAGACTATGCCTAACCAGAACGATTGGAAAAGGGAGAGGATACAAAACCGCAGATGGAACATGGGTCACCGGAAAAGATTCTGAATTCAGAGTCCCGGTAAAAATCCTGTCTGGCCGCCAGAATAAAGTCATCAAAACGACGACCATCATCGACTCTGGTGCATCAGGATCCTTCATCAACCGAGGTTTCGTGAAAGACACAAGATAAGGACCCATCCTCTTCCCCAACCCTTTGACATCACTACTGCTGACGGCAGTGCTTCAATCGCAGGAGCAGTAACGAGATACTGCATCCTAGCAATCTATATGGATAGGAGACTTATGATAGGAAAGTTTAACGTCACACAACTCTCCTGGAAAGATGATCTCCTCCTAGGCAAACCATGGCTAAGTGCCATGAACCCAGACATCGACTGGGTCAACAACACGATCAAGCTTGGACCAACCAAAACGTCCCGACTCAATGAGAAAGAGATCAACGACGATCTCAAAGCCAATGGGTGCATCCCCTATAGCTTCTCCAAGGAACAAAAGAAAACCGTCCAGAAGAAACCGACCTTAGTTAAGGCGGTTGAACTCTCCAAGAAAGGAGAATTCATCGGAGAAAGCAACTTCGATAAAACAGAGGAAGTACCCTCATCTTTAAAACCTATTCCTGAAACCGACAGGGCACCGAAACGAGACCGCATAACTGCTGATTTAGAAAATCACTTTGCACCTCCACTCATGCCGTCACCGGATTACAAGAAATGGAAGGCCTCTGTCGAAGAAGACGACGAGGATATAGAAGATTTCACGCCGCTGAACTTCTTACCAATAAACGCTCAACATGCGATTGAGGAAATCTCTGCAGCACGCAGAAAGAACAAGAAGAAAACGAAGAAGGCAAGAATGCCACCGCTTCAACCGATTGAAGATGAAGAAAATACTTCGACCCCTAACTTCAAAACCAAAGACGATGTATGGGTAGGAAGGACTGATATGTCCCCTGCCGTAAGAGAGGTCTGCGAGTACCCCCTATCTGACGACGAAATCCTCGTCGAGTATGCCGAAAATGGCAAAAGTATCCGGATCATCGAAAATCTGACGATAGATCCTCCTATGACGCGCGATGGAACATCCGCAGAAGAAATCAGATGCTTAGCCAAGCGTGTGCCCTTACGAAACGCTTGGGCACTAGGTCAGTCTCTGCAAGAAGAACTGACGAAGACCAGTAACAAGGCGCAGGAATTCGCCATGCAAGAAACCCAGGAAAAGCAGAAGAAAAGCTTCGAAGAACTCGTACCCGAGTATCTTCATGACTTCGCCGATATCTTTGCAAAAGACGGCCTTAGTAAACTCCCCCCATCTCGACCAGGTGTCGACCACCGTATCGAAACCAAGCCAGGTTTCATCCCGAAGTCTGCCAGGACTTACCCATTGTCGCCGAAGGAAACCGAAGCAGTTAAGAGTTTCCTGGATGAACATCTCGCTAAAGATTTCATCCAACAGTCGAAATCACCACAAGCCAGTGGCTTCTTCTTTGTAGGAAAGAAAGGGGGTTCCCTCCGACCATGTCAAGACTACCGCTACCTTAATGAGTGGACAGTCAAGAATGCGTACCCACTCCCCTTAATTCCTCCCCTCATCGCCGCGCTGAGAAGCGCCAAATACTTCACGAAGATGGACGTCCGATCAGGATATAACAACATCCTGATTCACCCCGACGATCGCTGGAAGGCAGCATTCACGACCTCCTTTGGGCTCTTTGAGCCGAAGGTCATGTTCTTTGGTCTTTGCAACTCCCCCGCCACCTTCCAGGCCTACATGAACCAGACGTTCAGGCAACAGATTGCTGAAGGATGGTTAATCGTCTACATGGACGACATCCTCATCTTCTCCAACTCCCTCGACGAGCATCATGCTCGAACCCGACAGGTACTGGAAACCCTGAGGAATGAGACACTCTTCCTGAAACCAGAGAAATGCACGTTCGACACCCAAGAAGTAGAGTACCTTGGGATGATCATCCGACCAGGGCAGATTGCCATGGACCCCGCCAAGCTGAAGGGTATCAGCGAATGGAAGACACCTTCCTCCGTGAAAGAAGTCAGATCCTTCTTAGGATTCTGCAATTTCTACCGTCACTTCGTGTCGCACTACTCCGACATCGCAAGACCCCTGATTGACCTTACCAAGAAGGACAACGCGTTCGCATGGACGGACTTATGTGAAAAGGCCTTCGACAGGCTCAAGGAATGTTTCCTATCGGAACCGGTTTTGAGAAACCCCGACCCCTCGAGGCAGTTTGCCCTCGCCACTGATGCTTCGCTATTTGCGACAGGAGCAGTGCTCCTACAGACTGACGAAAATGGGTCGTACCACCCATGTGGGTATTTATCCCAGTCACTGAACCCGGCAGAGAGAAACTACCAGATCTACGATCGAGAACTCCTCGCCGTCATTAGAGCCCTCCAAGCCTGGAGGCACTTCCTTGAAGGAAGTCCCCACCCCGTCATCATCTTCACCGACCACAAGAATCTATTATATTTTAGGTCGGCTCAGCATTTGACTAGACGACAAGCGAGGTGGCAACTGACGTTGACCTCCTATGATCTGGAGTTTCACCATGTCCCCGGAACAAAACTTGCGGCACCAGATGCCTTATCCCGTCGACCGGACCATGGCGTGGAGACGCCTGATAATACTCAAGTCACACTCCTCCCAGACTCGTGTTTCGTACGGCTATTGGATGCTTCCTTAGCCTCCGACTTCGCGGCAGCGAGTGACCCTGCCATCGACCCAATTGTGCACACCGCAACAGAAGCGTTGCATGGTGTCTGTGCACCCCCTATGAAGTCAGCATTATCTGACTGGTGCATAACTGACGGTATCTTGTTTTATAAGAACCGTGCGTATACTCCTCCGGCTCTGAGACCCCGGATCCTGGAACTCAATCACGACCACCCCACGGCGGGTCATCCTGGACGGATGAAGACTGAAGAATTGGTCAAGAGAAACCACTGGTGGCCCGGTATGGGCACCTACATCCGAAAGTACGTGGAAGGCTGCGCAACGTGCCAGCAGATGAAGAGCATCACACACCCAACGACACCACCCCTCGTCCCGATCCCGTCGAGTTGCACTCGCCCCTTTGCTCAAGTCTCTGTCGACTTGATCACTGACCTCCCGGAGTCGTCCGGATATGATTCTATCATGGTCGTGGTAGACCATGGCCTAACGAAGGGGGTAATTCTCTGTCCTTGCAAGAAAACCATCACAGCAGAGGGCGTAGCCCAACTTTTCTTCAAGAAAGTCTTCATGAGATTCGGACTTTACGACAAAATCATCTCAGACAGGGGACCCCAATTTGCATCTAAACTCGCCAAAGAATTAGGGCGACTACTGGACTATGACATCGCATTGTCAACCGCATACCACCCTCAGACAGACGGTCAAACTGAGCGGATGAACCAAGAACTGGAGACGTATCTCCGTATCTACTGTCGAACAACCCCAACCGAATGGGTTAAGCACCTTCCCATGGCGGAATTTGTGCACAACCACCGGAAACACGACTCGCGCAACGCATCTCCGTTCTTCCTCATGATGGGATATGAACCCAGAGGAATCCCCTACGCGTTCCCCGACTCTACAATTCCCGCAGCCGAAGACCAGCTCAAGTACCTCCAGAAGATGCGAGAGGAAGCCCTCGCATGTCATAACCTCGCTATGCAGAAGATGGCAGAAAGATCACACGGGCAGAAATATGAACCCTGGAAACGCGGAGATAAAGTATGGCTGTCAGCCGCTCATCTTATAACGCATCTCCCCTCCAGAAAATTAGCCCCTAAACGACATGGACCATTTACGATAACAGAAGTCCTATCCCCCATCACGTTTAGACTCCAACTCCCGGCGACTTGGAGAGTCCACCCAGTGTTCCACGCATCGGAACTAGTGTCTTACAAGGAGACAGAAGTCCACGGACCGAACTTCACGGAACCACCCCCTGATCTGATCAACGAAGAAGAAGAATACGAGGTCGAAGCAATCCTTGCGCATAAAGGACAGACCGGTAGGAAGAAATATTTGGTATCATGGAAAGGTTACCCGAGTTCCGAGAACTCGTGGCTCCCCGAAGCTGAACTAAAGAATGCGGCCCTGACTCTTGCAGAGTACAAAAAGCGGCTTCGCATTTCTCGTATCCTCAGCAACGCATCCATCTAAACCACCATGAACCACCTCATCAACCCGAACAATATTTCATTCTCCACTCGCATCATCCCCTACCTCCATGAAAACTATCATCGATACCTTCTTGATTCAGTCGCGCTGCGCGCGCTCCAACAGACCCTCCGTGACTCCCCACTCCTTGACGCACTCTGGAATACGTATATCCAGAATGCAAGACTCGCCGCCTTCGTCAATGGCCGCGATGACATCCCGAATGACGCGCAGGAGGGTATCCTCCTTACTCTCCATACCCAGGCAGACTTCCTGCTCAATGCTCTTGATGAGAGCGACTTCAGCAAGACGCTGACCAACATCGCCAGATCATTGGCACCCACCAGACCTACCACCCCCGTCATGAACGCTAGACCACAGTGTGGACTATGCGGACACCTAGACGGTACCCACTCCGTTCACTGTTGGGCGTACTATTGTACACATTGCCGCCACTACGCACCTGGGCACTTACCAGAGGACTGTACCTCCCCGCCGCCGTCATACTAGATGAAGTCGGTGACTTCAACTCTAGAACCGGAGGTAATGTTACAGCAACTTGTGCCCCCATTCATTTTCCTCCTCCACTCGCCGTCGCAATGTGTAACACTCCTGTTACTTATCCTATCACATGACTTCCGTCACGTCTCAGTCACATCACGTGACTCTACCCATCACCCTCGTCACATCACGTGTCACCAGTCACGACACACGTCGTCACATCGCCCGGACTTAGCGTCCGCACCTAGACTGATCCAGGACCGGATCCAGGATAAGCCTCTGCAGATCAGAGCACCTGAAACATAGAGATACGTTTCCCCTTGTTTCATCCCTTGATCGTAACCGCCGCGTTGCGGACTTCCTTGACTGCGGGCTCAACCCCTTACTATACTTATATCACTTGAATCGTCCTCCTGACTAGATTGCGCTGGCAGTTCGTCATGATACTACCGCCTGACCGGTAACCCCTTATCTCTGACTCACTACACCCTGTACCCTGGTCTATTGACCTCCCCTGAACTCTGTAGTTGTACACTATATAAACCCCTGTAGATAGAGCTTGTATTCTCTAACTTAATCTACTTGGTTTCTAACCGATACCTGGATTCCTCCAAAAGCCCACCTTGAGACTGAAGCCTCTCATCCCCTGAGAGCGCCCCTCATTGTAACTGGAATCACTGTCTCTTGAGTCGATACTCTTGAGACCCCTGTCCTGACTCAGGACGTCTTAGCGATAGCCATCGCCAGACATCTCTTGACACACGATAGTCCCTCTTAGGACTAGTGTCGATTCTTCACACTGCGACATCACCTTGCGGGTGACGTGAAGAAGACCCATCCAAGTCACCTTACGTTGAGTGGCAACACTTAGCGTAACAGCCGTTGCAAGGGCAGTCGCTGCTGAAGTCCATGTAGAGCCCTTGAAATTTGCGCCATCCCCAGCCTCTGAGATGTTCTTGAGTAGGTGGGCGAGAAGGGCATTGGTCTCTGGTACATTCCACTGTGCCTTTGGTACACCTGGAGTAGCACTAGCAGTAGTAGTAGATGGTTCAGTAGCCATGAGAACAGTAGTAAATTGGCCACAGATGGATACAGCAGCGACAACTGATGAATAGATCAGCTTGCGGAGGTGAGGATCGATCCAGTCCATTGTGGTGCTGGTTAGTTGGTGAGGAAGGTTCGAGCTCCGACTGGCCGAAGAAGCATGCCGATGCAACTCACATGGCCCTCACATCACATACTTCAGTCATTTCCTTACGTAGAACCCCTGCCCCGGATGTGCCAAAAGGTCGTAGAATCATGGCTAGCCAGTCCCCGGCCGGTGCATGTAGGATAAGTGCTGGCCGGTGTACTATCTTATTATCACTTCAGTATCATTATTTCATGTAGGATAGGTACTGGCCGGTGTACAGTGTATCATTATTTCATGTAGGATTGGTGCTGGCCGAGGTATTATAGGCCAATCTCTTGTATGTAGTATCAGTGCCGGCCAGTCTATAATACTATAACCATCTCTTTGTCTTGTATGTAGAATGAGTGCCGGCCGATATATCATATGACATATACTAGCCATAAGATCAAGCTGGCTGGTATATGCAGAATATATCTACTGCAGTCTGATTTCATTAGTAGACTGGCCAGCTTGTATCTACGTGGGTAGGAGCATGGCTGGCCAGTGCATAGTCCTTAAGTTAATATACTGGCCATTGAGTGTACTAACCATAGGATCAGGCTGGCTAGTATATGTAGTCATTGGTGAACCTGCCAGCCTGTATCTACATATGTAAGAACATGGCTGGCCGGTTTGCTTATGTTTCACTAGCAGACCGGCCAGCATGGTCCTACATGTGTAAGAACATGGCTGGCCAATTTGCCAATATTTCACTAGCATGGCTGGCAAGTTTGCTTATAATTCACTAGCAAACCTGCCAATTTGCTTATATTTCACTAGCAAACTGGCCAGCTTGGTTTTACATGTGTAAAAGCATGGCTGGCCAGTTTGCTTATATTTCAATAGCAAACCGGCCAGCATGGTTCTACATATGTAAGAACATGGCTGGCCAGTTTGCTAATATGTCACTAGCATGGCTAGCCAATTTGCTTATATTTCACTAGCAAACTGGCCAGCTTGGTCCTACATGTGTAAGAGCATGGCTGGCTAGTTTGCTAATATGTCACTAGCATGGCCTGCCAATTTGCTAATATTTCAATAGCAAACCGGCCGGCCTGGTGCTACATATGTAAGAGCATGGCTGGCCAGTTTGCTTATATTTGACTAGCAAACCGGCCAGCCTGGTTCTACGTGTATAAGAGCATGGCTGGCCAGTTTGCTTATATTTGACTAGCAAACCGGCCAGCCTGGTTCTACGTGTATAAGAGCATGGCTGGCCAGTTTGTAATATTTCACTAAGAAACTGGCCAGCCTGGGTCTACATATTTAAGAGGATGGCTGGCCTGTTCGCAGTCCTTAAGTTAATACTGCCCAGTAGGTAGACTTAGGGCATCTCATTCAATGTGCAATTTGCAGGAGTGTGGGTATAATATATCAAGGTACAAATCCACACCCATTGAAAGCCTTCTCAGCATCCTGAGCAAACCTTCCCCACATCAAGACCTGTTGATAAGCATAGGCTTGATGACCAGGTCTAGTCGCTTGCTGCCACCTTCTGTTCCATTCTTTCTGGTGATACTTGAACCAGTTTATGGTCCAACCCATTTCATGTCTTACCAGACTCAACTCCTCCTGCCATCTACTCCATCTAGCCTTTGCCTTCAACCAGTTGACCCTATAGACTAAATCAGAGTGAGTTGAAGTGACTTGCACTTGAGATGAAATTTTGTTCTTACATTCATCCATCCAAGCATCTTCTTGACCTTCGTTGGCATTATTCACCCTCCAAAACCAAGCCAGTCTGTCTGACCCTTGACCAAATCTATTTTCTTCTGTCACCTCTTTGTCTATACTCAGTTCGGTGGGCAATATTTCTCGATAAATACTGCCCAAGGTAGCTTCGTCCATGCCTAGATGTTGCATTGCTGACCTTGCCCTCTGATAGCTTCTTACATATTTGTCAATTTTGAGCTGACATCGACGAGCTTCTTGCTTCGACCTGGTGCCAGCCCACGTAGAATCGGCACTTCGAAAATACTGACGATAAATAAGGGCCTTGTGACCGAGAGCCATACGAAGGTTTTCTAGGCAGTCGTTGGCTTGGCCTTTTCGAAGTTCCAACTCTTCAGCTTGAAGGGGGCCCAGCCCAAGAGTCAATCTGTTGTGTCGAGAAGTCGAAGATGGCATCCAGATACCCATCTCTTCTGTGAGGATTTCTTCATCTATATCCTCTGAGATCTCTTCATCTGAAACCTCCACCCACTCATTACCATCGTTATCTGTACGACAGAATCTAGGATCGTCAGAATGCACTGTTCCAATATCAAGATCCATGCCAGCAGTCATAGCATCGGCAGTTTCATGAAATTTGGCAATCCTAGCTGCCAATCTCTGTCTCTTTTCTTCTATAGAAGCTTTCTGAGCAGAGGTTGCATCATTAGGAAGTTGTCGTATGTTCGCTCTCAATGCATCCCTAAAATAGCTCTTTGTCAAGCGATTCTGTTGTTCCAATCAAATTGATTACGTACTGTAAATCCTCCAGATTGATACCAGTGATGAGCCAAGATACTGTTCCTGGAAGTCTGTCGTCAACGTTCTCAGACTCGGTTAATTTGAGCCGAATCTCTGCCATAGTTGGGGCTGAACTCAGTTCCAGATTAGATGTCTTATAAGCCTCAGACAGAGCTCACTTACCTTTGTTGATCTGCAACTGGTAGATGTCAAGATACTCCCCACGTTCTTCCACAGCCTTTTTCTCATCAATTTCCCACATCAAAATCTTCCCAGGATTCAGAGACTGGGCCAGTTCATCAAAAGGAGATTTTGTCTCATCAACGCCTTTGAGAGCACGTTTATACTTGGTCAAGAGAGTCTTCGCTAGAATTTTAAGTGTCAAGCACAGTTTTAGATATACATGATTGAAGTGCTTACTTATTCCAACTATTTTTTTCCAGTTTGAGTCTCTCATATGATCATCAAGAACTTCTTGGCGATGAGCATGACTCATTGACCGAGCAGTTGGGGAAATCTTATTGAATGGTGCCCATAAGGTCTCCAAAATCTCCCCATCAACATGTCCAGCACCTTGAACAAAGTTGAGGCTGTACCTTGCAAAGCAAGCCAATTTGTGAGTGCTGAGATGGAATTTTCCAACTGCAGGGATGATCTGCATATTTTCTGGTACGGATAAGCCTTGGCTCTCAGCCACTCTCTGTAAAAAATTAATACTCCACTGACACCCCACATCATAAATAATGAGAGAGGAGTCTATACCAGCCGAATGATAATTCAAAGCATTGCATATTGAATAGTCAATGTTCATGTGTCTAAACATCTCATGAGCTCACTTAACATGCTGTTTAGGAGGATGTACAGACCTTTCGCCCTTCTGAAAATCAACTATGCTGTGTGGAACAAAGCATCCATGTCGGGCACAGGCAGTTGCTCCTACCCCTGTTGCTCGAAGATTACTCCTGCTGATATTTGCAGTGTTGATTGCTCGGTGATTGCTACAAGAAGAGCGCTATACAGGCTGTCAAGCAAAGTCAAATACCCTTGCTAAAAGTCAACTCACCTCCTTACTTTCGACAGCCAATGAGAGATGAGTCTGATATTCTCTCTCTTTCACCATATAACCAAGACCATCTGAAAGACTAATGTCTAACTGTGGCTTTTTCATAGTCATATGTTGAGCAGTAAAGTTTCCATCCACAACGAATCTTTGCGAAATGAGCCAACTGTGTAAAGAATAAGTATAAGTTCAATGAATGAGGTCAAATAAATAGAAGGTACAGCTAGCCAAGGCTTGCATACTTGTGTCTGTACAGTGTCGACTGACAATGTATTATCTGAGGTTAGCTGGCTGGAATGGTTCTACGTCCTGTCTATACAGTCCTGGCCAGCCAAATACAATATCAGAGTTTGGCCGGCCGGCCCAGGTCTACAGCCTGTCTATACAGTACTGGCCAGCTTTGTCGGAAACTAAGCCAGCAAGGCCAGAGTTTTTGTACAACACGAAGCACACAGCCGGCCGGTCAGTATAATGTTCTTGAATGTTGTATAGAAGAGAAAGCCAGCCTCCTTATAATCCGAACCAACAATAGATGACTTGCCTTTCGTACTTGTCTTGCCAGTTATCAGGTATGTTGATGCCAGGCTGAGGACACGAAGGGCAAAACCAAGCCAGATCACCCTTGCCAGGTTTCTCCCTAGTGTCATGGCCAAATCCGAAGCATTTTCGGCTCATCAAGTCTCTCCATAGACGAGACACCCTCATGAGTTCTCGATATCGATTCTAGCCAGCAAAGACATTTGATATGGTCAGTCCAACTGTTGAAAAGAATAACTATATGCTCTCACAGGAACAGTACCAGGGAATGAGTGATTGGTCATTCGTCGAATTTTCTCAAAGAAGCTTGATGCTGAAGTCTTGCACTCCAGTGCATCAATTAGAAAATGATCTAAGACTTCAAAAGTGAAGGCAGTTCGGGGTCGAGTGACGCTTGCAGGAAATAACCTGGCCTTCAGCAACTGCAGATGCTGCTGATGCTTAGACCCAGGACAACCACACCAAACAACATTGTGCAAAAACACTCCAGTTGAATGTATGATGGTCAGGGTGGATGTCGTAGTTGAACTGGAAAAGGTCTCCATTGGCACAGACCCAGCCTCTGCATCCAATGGCATATCCTCCCATGCCTGTGGGTCTTCAGAAAATGGACATGGTTGCCCCCCATGGCCCATATACCAGACAATACCCAATTCTTCGAGCGACTTGTCTTCAAAGCATTTTCCAGTCCACTGTTGAACCTTGTGAAAGGGCAAATGTTGGTGGGTTTTAACAATGCAAGGATGACAAAATGTCTGATCCCCACTGCATGTCAAACAATGGAATTTCCCTTCACCAATCTGACAAGACTGGCACTCCAAGACATCAGAGGGCTTCTCCAAGTCAAGGAGGATATCGAGATATGAGTCTCGGAAAGGTAGATATTCTTGGATAAAGTCGTTCTGAGTCTAGTTCATTTGATCTCGATTGAGTATAGAATTAAATTGCTATGCATCAATCTGGTCACCTTTGTTTTTCTTGATTGGTTCTCTGTATATGAATTAAAGTCACCGAGGACTTCTCCATCAAATTCCTCCTGAATGCTTGGCAACCCTTGAGTTTCCTCTCTGACCCGTTTACGAGGGCTAGAGGAAGGAGATGGTGTTGGGGCAGTGTCATAGAAGGCATCGGCACATGATTCCACCCAGGTCATCTTCCTTTTCTTTCCAAGGACTTGTTTGTGAGACACGTAATCAACATCTAGGTCCTTGCCTTTGGATAATCGACCTCTTCCTTTGAAGGAAATGTAGCTGCCTTGAGGCGAGTTTTTTTTGAGGAGACATACTGTTACTAAGGCAAAAGAGGATGTCCTTAATATTTTGGTTGTAGTTGACAAAATCATTGATAGAAATGGCTAAACTACTACCTCATTTAGATCTAGTATGTATGCTCAAACACCTGACTTATCCCTTCACCCCCCCCACCCCCCTCTGACATTTCATACTTCACTCTCTTTTGGTTTGCCTTCCCACCATCTGCAAAAAAAAGTCCTGTGTTGGAAATGCTGGTCTTGGCACCCCCACTCTAGAATGAACTTTATCTTTCATGAAATGGGCAATGACAATCCTTTCTCCTTTAATCCATGGACCAATAGAATGCTCCAGAACCTTGCCTGAAATGAAGACCATGGTCCCAGGGTGATAATCCAGCTCCG
The DNA here is from genome assembly GCA_016584345.1 of Suillus ampliporus. Taxonomy (NCBI): domain Eukaryota; kingdom Fungi; phylum Basidiomycota; class Agaricomycetes; order Boletales; family Suillaceae; genus Suillus; species Suillus ampliporus. Next base: position 5,440 of record JABCPV010000384.1, on the reverse strand, counting down.
CTCCGATATCTCGTAATGTCAACTTGGCCTCATGACCACTACCCAAACTCACTAAAAGATCAAAGAGTGAAGGTGCCCCACCAGGGTCTCTATGAGAAAATGTGACACAGTTGGCAATTACTTCCAATCCAGAAAAGATTGAGGGCCATTGAGACACAGGCACTGCATCTGGTTTACTCGCCCTCCTGACTTGCTGTACAACTTCCGAAATAGCAGTGGAACCTGCTTCAAACAGACCAGGAGCCGAGGCAGCGGTAATTGCGTTCCAAAAATATTCAGTAGTCGATAAGGCGGCGAGCCACTCTTGGACTTCTGCAGATGAGTATGAAGCAGATGTGACCAGTGGGTCTTGAATTCTCTGCAAAAATGAGCAAGAACTGGCTAGATGTTGTTGATTAGACAAATACCTCATGTCTTTGCATAAAATATGCCGGAGATACTGTAACTCTTCCAGCTCCAAAAATTCCCCCTCCCTCAGGCACAACAAAGCCTTGAGATCGCCAAGATTGTTTTGAGGCCAATGAAGTCGGAACAGTTCTAAGAAGCATATTTCGCAAACCCTTAGTGGCTGTGTTCACATAGTCCTACAAAATGAAATAATGTTACGAGAGGGAATCCCCATCAAATAACAAACTTACAACTCAAGATCTTGACAAGATACCAGGCAAGTACACCATCATTATTTTACCATGTTTGTCCACAATGGTTGCTGGTGCAGACATTTTGCCTATTGCTGCTGGGGGGAAGTATTTCTGTAATCGTTCTATTTCTGGGGAGGGTGAACCGTCTGCCTTGGGTGGAGAGCACTTTGCCATTTCGGCATATCTCTCAACATCCCAGTCTACATGATCTGCCACTCAGATCAAAACCCTGGTAATACAGTTATTACATAAGTAACTCACAAGGGTTTACCATTGCATAAGCAATTGTGAGCGCTGCTCGAGTTATTTCATATTCGGATATTGAGGAAGGACACTTTGATGGGGCATCAGCTGTTGCCAAGCAACTGTTTAGTTGCACTCCAATTCTCAACCTGAACAGGTTAGCAAGTCAAAACATAATGTTAAATGATGAACTGTCATACCTTGCCTTGTGTAGAAGGTGAGATTGTACTTTCCCCTCCTTGAAAACACTTGTGTTTGCAGAATCCCTCATAATTTGAGTGATCTGACCAGTCAGTGCAGCCCTTAGCTTTGTTGTTTCACTTCTTGAGTTGTCCATGTGAGGGAGGGAGAAAATATGAACCGACTGAAACAAAGCAAAAATAGCCGTCTGAATTCCCACACTGTCAATTTGTCCCAATTTAGGTACATTGTAGATGATTATGAAATGATGGAAGCAACTGATAGAAAACAGTAGTGGCTAATTTGACTAAAATGGTATACATATATGAAATCAACAGTTCCACGAATTCGGAACTCTAATAGATTACATCACACATAAGGCCAGTCAGCTCAGTTCCAAGTGACAAGTGCCTTGTTACCCTTGAATTTTGAATAAGGAACGCACTCTAAGTATTCTATGATTTTCAAAGTTGAACATGTGGAATGATGAGCGGCTAATAAGAACTCACTAATGGTGTGGGATGATACTTCGTGCGGTGGAGGGCATATGCGATGAAATGTGGGAGCTTCACTTGATGTTACGGACTTGGATAGTGCTTCTCTACGAGCTCTATAAGAGCCTTTGATTGTAGAGCGTCGTTTACAATGGATATAATCCAAGGTCAAGGGTTCGAGGTGTGAGCCAGACGTATAGGAAGCTCCTATGGGTATGGTACACAGCAGAAGCTTAGCGAAGCTTCTGAGGAACAGAGGGTAATCCTTAGCAAAGGATTCAGGTGGAACCAAGTAGATTAAGTTAGAGAATACAAACGATTGTAGTCTACTATATATACGTTACTGCTAGTCGAGGGCAGGTAAGTACGTATGGGGTCAATCGTAGGTGGGATCTGCTGCGCAGCAGAAGAGGGGGCGCATGACCTATCGCCAGCGAGGTAGGGTATAGGGTAGCGAACGGGGTAAAGGTAAGGGTCATGGGCGACTACCGGTTGAACAGTAAAAGTATCGATCGGCGCAGCAGGGTCAAGGGATAGTTACCAGATCGTCGGTACGATCTGCTGGCAAGTGAAATGAGTCAATGATAACAAATGAGTCACATAGGGATTTGATATGATAACCAGATAAGCGGAGCAAGAACGACAATGAGGTTAATCCACCTGATCAGGATCACGGGATTAACAAAGTGAAAATAGAACAGGAAGAACATAAAGAATAAAATGATAACCGGGTCATCCGGGTAGCCGGTGGGAGGTTTCTGTAACACTTGAGAGTTAGAAGACAATGGGGGGGAGGTAATTTGGGACAAGCAAACAGATGGGTTATGAACCTTGTGCACAACCACAAAGGCTGCTCATGACCATGAAATGGGTCAGAGTGTCTCGTGGAAGGTTGAGTTGGTTGGGGTTTGGGTGGCGCTTATGCGAAGTTGAACGTGTGGAATGATGAGCGGCTAATAAGAACTTTCTGAAAGGGGGGTTGGGGGAGGGGGGGGGGGTAGGTACAAGTGGACCATGCACAGCAGCCATGATGGGGTGATGAGTTGACTCACCAACAGTGTAGGATGATAAACAATACGTGAATGAGGAACGCTCTGGGCATTCTGAAAGGGGGATGGGGGGTAGGTACAAGTGGACCATGCACAGCAGCAGTGATAGGGTGATGAGTGGGCTCACCAACTGTGCAGGATCATAACCCATACGTGAATGAGGAATGCTCTGAGCATTCTGAAAGGGGGGATAGGTACAAGTGGACCATGCACAGCAGCTGTGATAGGGTGATGAGTGGACCCACCAACAGTGTAGGATGATAACAATACACGAATGAGGAATGCTCCGGGCATTCTGAAAGGGGGGTGGGTGGGTAGGTGCAAGTGGACCATGCACAGCAGCCATGATGGGGTGATGAGTGGAACGGGCAGTGTGGTGTTGTGAAGGGAAAAGTGATCTGAAAAGTCAAAGTCAAAGTCAACATTGGGGGTTTAGTTAGAACGGGACTGGAAGTAACATCGAGTCTCAAATGTTACTGATCGGCACTTTCAGCACACCAAATGGCGCACTTGACAAGGCAGAGAGTTGTCAAAGCTTACCTTCTTGGAGTAGTAGTAAGTAATAGTGAAGGCGGCAGGTACTGCTAGTGAAATTATGCGTTGCATGCAAAACAAAGTGTTTCGATGGTGTTTCACATTGGTTACTTTTATTTTGTGTGCTTCAAGTTGAATCAACCAAGCTTCGATTTCATAAAGCATCTTTGTGTTAGATTCTTTGCGTTAGATTTTTCAGTCGCTTTGTCCATTTGATATGATTCTAAAGCTATTTACATGATCTCTGTAGATTTTACACTTGCAGTTCTCACTGAGAACATTGGTGTTGAGTTCATTTTCCACCGGCACAGCTGGTGTATCAAGAAATGCAACGGTCACGTGATTTTTTCCACTAGCAAGAATTCGCGTCATTTTGGCATACTATTCAAAGAAATAGTGCGAAGTACACAAGCTAATATTTTACTAAAGTTTATGCGAACATTGAAAGTGGAAGTCAAAGGCAAGCAGTGAGACTTTGATGAGGGAGCCCTCCTCACCAAAGCCTCACGCTCAAGAGAAATACTAAGTAGTAAAATGTGTAATATACATCCTACAACTGTGTTAGACAGATATTGATTAGAAAAACGATGCTTACCACAAAGAAGCAGGGGGCGCAGTACCATATACATCCTACAACTGTGTTAGACAGACGTTGATTAGACAAACGACACTTACCACAAAGAAGCAGGGGGCGCAGTACAACACAACTGCCAACAAACCAAGAAAATCGCTGAAAAAAAGAAGTCAGTGACAAACACCCACCCCAAGACACAAGAGAAGCAAGAGGCGCACCACACAACCAAGCCAAGACAGTGCTGAAAAAGACGGAGTCAGTGATACAAGAGAAGCAAGAGGCGCACCAAGCCAAGCCAAGACCAGTGCTGAAAAAAAGACGGAGTCAGTGATAAACCCCCAGACCCAAGATAAGCAGGGGGCGTGGTGCACACAACCGCCAACAAATTAACCCCCAGACCCAACAGACATTGAAGCAGAAGCAGGGGGCACGGTGCACACAACCGCCACTAAAGTAACCCCCAGACCCAACAGACATTGAACAGAAGCAGGGGGCGCGGAGCCACACAACGACAAAAGTAGCCCCCAAGACCCAAAGGACATGCGCTGAAAAGGAGAGAAGTTAGTAAGAAGCAGGGGGCGCGGAGCCACACAACCGCCATAAAAGTAGCCCCCAAGACCCAAAGGACATGCGCTGAAAAGGAAGAAGTCAGTAAGAAGCAGGGGCGCGGAGCCACACAACCGCCATAAAAGTAGCCCCCAAGACCCAAAGGACATGCGCTGAAAAGGAGAGAAGTTAGTAAGAAGCAGGGGGCGCGGAGCCACACAACCGCCATAAAAGTATATGGTGCTAGTACTTACCATAGGCGCCGCCAAAACACCTTGATGAAAATAAACATAGAAAGAAAGTTAGTAAATGAGTGAATAGAAAATGAGCACTCACCATTACTGTAAGGCGACTCCAGTGCATTGCCTTTAGATCCTTGCAGCTGCAGTCTGCAAGGACCTAAAGGGTACACCAGAAGGCGCCCTTTAGAATGATATGGGAGTGGAAGTGAAGGAAGTAATGGGGGAAAAGAAAGAAATGATGATGAAGGTAATGAGCGAAGAAAATGAACCGTGGGAATTGAAGTTGTTGTTGATATGACACGTGTGCGTTTGTCCTTGTTTGGTTGTTTGGCACTTGGCGTTAATTCAACCGTGTCTTTATTTGGCTTACCAACCAGTTTGTGTCTATTTGTACTACATGCGGAAAATGTGTGTAAGTCTTTTCTCTGTCTTTGCTTCCGCGGCTCATCTAGCTTATTCAATAGTAAGTCTTTCTCTGTTCCCGCTTGTGACGCTCATCCTCTTTCCTCAGCTTACCAATCCAATGACGCGCACCAAGCAAACCTGCAAGAAGTCGACTGGAGGCACCGCCAAGCGTATAACTGTCGACTACACGCGCCCTTGCTCGACTTCTCTTCGATCGGCGTCGATCTCGGCTTCGATTCTTCGATCGGCGCGGATCTCAACTCCGATCTGGCGATGGAGGAGACGGTTGAGGATGAGGAGACTGGAGGAGAAGAGGTGGACAAGGCGGATGGGATGGATGATGGGATGGGAGCTGGTGAGGCGCAGTCAAGCCATAATGAGGTGAGTACTTGCCCCATACCTTGTCAATAACTAATCCGCGTGTTTTACAGTGGTGCATCGTCTGCCGGGACGGTTCAAGCGGCCACGAGTTTCTGTACTTGTGTGACCTTTGTCCCCGCACAATGTGCTCTCGCTGCGTCGACATTCCCGT
>JABCPV010000383.1:0-28533 GCA_016584345.1 Suillus ampliporus | reverse complement strand
TTTCTTTTCTTTTCTGTTCTTCAGCTAACTTTGTGCCTTCTCTTGGGATGAAGGCTCATAGTTGTCTAGCGTGAAATTCTCCCGTTAAATGCTCGCCCTCTAACATTTCCAATTCGTATGAGTTCCGTAATCGTTTCATGATTCAATGTGGATTTGACCATTTTGGTAGAAGTTTGCGCTTGGCTTCCAGGGTGTTGTGCAGTTTACTGTGCAAAAATTGAATGAGCTGTCCTTTGAAAAAGATGACTTCCCTTGGTGAGCGAGCCAGCACACATTTGTCAAATGCTTCTTTGCGCTTGATGGCATGGCAGATGATAGCATCATACCCATCTAACTGTTGTTGCCCGACATATGTGACATGTGTGTTTGCGTCTGTTGATCTTAATGCCGAGGCACTTTCTGTTATGTCTGTTCTGGGCGTGTTGATGACTTGGCCAAGAAGTAGCTCTTTTGGTGAGAACTTCAGTGCGGATAGAATGCGGTAGTTGAGTGCCATCACTGCCTCATCAAGGTGGTTTGGCCAATTGTTTGGCAGCATTTCCCATGAGATGGCTTCGTACTCATCTTCTCCCAGGTTTGGGGCGCATAGGCGTTTGAGGACGTGTAAGAGAATTTTGTTAGTACCTTCTACTAGACCGTTGATCCAAGGTGAATATGCAGCAACAATATGCCTCTTGCATGACCACTTCACGCAGAAGTCTTTAACTTCTGTGTTGTGAAAGTGTCGTCCCCCATCGCTCATGAAGGTCTCTGACGCTGTGAAATTTCGGAATATTTGGCTAAGACTGTCGATGGTTGTTTTTGTGGTTCCCGATGTCTTGTACTTGAAGACCCAAACATGCTGTGAGAACGTGTCAAGATATACTCCAAGTGTGTGGTATCCTTGTGCTTTCAGCATTGTCAAGTAGTCTCCGACTAACAGCTCGAATGGGTGCCTGCGCGTGATCGGTTCAAGAAGTGAGTGCAAGTGTTGATTTCCGAAGTTTTTACACTTAGCGCATTCCACAATTGCCTTCATGATTGATGCATCGAGGCCTGGACTGTATATCTTGTCCATTAATGCTATCTTGATGGCGTCTCTTCCCCAATGACCCCCCTCTTCGTGTTGCTTGCTGGCTAGATGTGTGGCTTCTTCTTTGCTGACACACTCGACTCTGCTTCGAGCACGGATCGTTGTGCCTCCTGCATAAACAGCCAGAGTTTCTCGTCCTCAATGAGGTATTGTGATGCCTGGTATTTTTGCATGCTTGTGATCATGGAGAGGCTTTGCTGAGTCTAGCTGTCCGATAGACTCTATGACCTGGAGAAATACTGGCTCATTGATGAATCTCTGTCTTAAGCTAGAAAGGTGTTTGTGTCAGTATCATTGCTCATGAGGAGAATGTCATTGATCAAGCCGCTGTTCTGTTCCCAGTCTTTGCTAACTGTCCAAGTGTTTCCATCCTCTGATTCTTCATTGCTGTGGTTGGCCTTCCCATTGTCTGCTTAAGCCGTCAGCAATTATGTTCAACTTCCCTGGTACATGCTGTACATCCACGATATTGTGGGCCAATATACCATCCCTCCAGCAGTGCATGCACCATGTTGAGATTGTCACTGAGTAGGATGTCATGCAGCGCTTGACAGTCTGTTTCTATTTTCGACCGGGAATCCCCAGATTGTGTCAGAGAATTTGTCGAGTCCGAATTTGAGGGCTGTGAATTCTAATAGAAACAGTTTGTAATTCTGCTCGGTTCTTGATGTCCTTTTTGATGCGAAGGCGATTGGTAGTAGGTGTTCCGTCCATTTCCCTGATGGCTTCTGTTTGCGAACTCGTTGACTCAATACCGCCACGAAGCCTTCTTGACATCCATCTGATGTGACCACAAAGTTTGATCTGTCGTATCTGGGAGCTTGTAAGATTGGTCGTGATACGAGAGCAGTTTTTAGATCTAAAAATGCTGTGGTATGATTAGCAGTCCAACGTTCTGTAAGTTTGAAGTCTCTTAGCATGCGTCGATACGTGGCTTTTGAATACGGAGTTTTTAGAGGTGTGGCTTTTACGAGGTCACGTAAAGGGCCTTCTCGTTTGGCATAGCTTTGCACTAGGTCTCTGAAATGACTTGTTAGTCCCAGGAATGATTCTAGATTGAGTGCATCAGCGGGTTGCTTCCAATTAACAATGGCAGGTGAGCTTCTCTAAGTCTGGTTGAACTCCCTGTGGTCCAACTGTTGCTCCAGCTGAATGTTGTTTCGGTCATGAATAGTTGGCATTTCATTGGTGACAGAGAAAGTTTCCTTTCTCGACATCATTCAAAGATGCGCTCTAGCTTGATCATCATTTCCCCGAATGTGTACTGCTGCACACCCTGCCATCGTCTACGAACAGTTCCATTGTGGTGTCCTGCTGTTAGATCGTGAAGATGTGTCGCTGTCATATCTGCAAACATTGATGGTGCTCCCATAAGTCCCATTGGCATGTGTTTGTACCAAAAGTATCCATGTCCTTCCACATAGAATGCCGTGTAGGGTCTCGATTCTTCTGGAATTTCAACAGCATAGAATCCTGATGCGAAGTCAAATACTGATACGTACTTGTGTTCACTTAAATGTTGTTGCTTTGCATGAATATCGCCCTGTGGCATTGGCACTATGAGGGTGTGCCTGTTAACTTCATTAAAGTTCTGGCATATGCACCACTTCTGCGGTCCTGCACATCTTTGTTCCACTGGTTCGTTCGGTACTTCACATTCTGGGAGTACGAATGCTGGGGGTCTGCCTTCTTGTGTACATTGTTCGTTTACCCTGTATCGCAGTTCATTGAGTGTCAAACCTCCTTGCTCATGTGCTTTTTGGGCTAATACTGTGGTAGCGCAACACTTCACTGCATCTGGTGGTGCTTGCCCAATGATACCTGCTTCTAGCATCTCTTCGATATGTCCGTATAGAAATTGAGTTTGCGGAGGCGTGAGAGCACATTGATGGACCCTTAAGTTAAATGTTGTGCCATTTGGTATCTCGAGGTGATGTTGTTCTCCTGGGACCTGAAGAACTCCTGATAGTGAGCCTGCGAAGGTGTCTGCGTACCTTGCTACCAGTGCTTCTGCTTGTTTACATTTGTCCTCTGTGAGTGTGTCTCCATATTGCACTGACTTGACGATATATGCAATCCTTTTAGGGTTCATTGGATCCGACACCCTTGTGAAAATGGCTTTATCATCTTGCAGGAAGTTTGCGGGTATGGTGTCTAACGTTGCCTTCAGTACTTCTTGCATTAACATGCCATTGTCCGTTAGTACACAAATTGGGATTGTATGTCCTGTTGGGAGCGTTTGATCAGTGCATTTTTTTGTCTTGCAATCATTGATGGTTGGGACTTCCCTTGGGGGGGGATTCTCTTCCCCCATGATAAATTCTTGCTTTACTAACATTACCTTCTCTTCTTCTTCCTTTACGTCTTTGACCATTGCTGATTTCTCTACGCCTTGGTTATGGAGTGTCCTTGTTCCACCCTTCCCTGTTACTTGTACCTGGTCTGTGGTGTAGTCATGTATGGCCTTGAATGCGTGTAGCATTGGTTTTCCAAACAGAAACTTCCATCCGCCACCACTATCAAACACTTCGAACTCTCCATATGCTCTGATTCCTGCGATCTCAACTTCTCCTTTCCATACTGCGTGTGATGGAACTATAACACCATTGGCCATCCATAAGTGTTTGTTTGATGATGTCCATCCTCCGAGGCGATGTTTGACTTTGTCGAAGAGTGAGGTGCACATTGCACTGATCATTGCTCCTTCGTCGAACAATGCTATGGCTCGTACGATTTCTCCTTTGGGTCCTGCGAATGCGATGTTTTGCAGGAAGGGAAGGTACGCGTTTCGAGACTGCTCTTCACCTGCTGAGTACAAGTTAACAATGTCATATTGTTCACTACAATCATAAGACATGGCGACATGGTCTTTAAGGGGGATCGATTCGGCAGGATTATCATATTGGTCCTCATGCATTTCCTTCTTGCACGCGAGGACCAGTGGTCCATCGCTATGAGGTTGTGTCCTTTAGGTGGGTCGTCGTGTGGTCCTCCACACTGACAACCTGTTCCCATTTCCCTGCTCTCCCATGGTAGGTGCGTATATGTCGTCGAACACTATGTTGATCTGTGATGCTGTTGCTCTATTGAATGTACCTAGAGTACGCATGCACAGTCCTCTCCAAATGGATTCATTCTTCGGCAGCTGGTCGTCAACTGGAACTTGGCATTCCAGGCCTATGTGCCTATGTGATCCACATCTGAAACATTCCCCCAAACAGATCTGTGCTGTCCCTGGCATCAGAGGGTACAGAGTCTGTTCTGAACATCTGGTTCCTCCTCCCCATTGGGTTTCCCATTGCTTTACTTGTTCTATGTATGCTGCTTGTCCACCTGGGGTATCTGGGTGGTGTGTGAGCTCGTTGACATGAGTTTTGCATTGCATCACACTCCTCTTGTGTGGGTGGTTTGTCCTTGTGGATGCTGTGATGTGTTTCTGGTTTGCTGTTACGTAACGCATCTGGCGACGAGCTGATTGTGTTGTATGCTGTGTTTGTATTGCTCATAGGTCTGAGTTGCGTGTTGGTGAGAGGTTGGGCTGGGGCAGTGGTTGGGCTAATTGCTGCACGTTGCATCTGTAGACATAAGATTTCGATGGGATCTGTCTGTCTGTTCTCGAGCTTGGTGAGCCTTAAGTTCTGTGCTTTTTCTGCTTCTTTCTTCTCCTTCTCTTGTCATGCTTTGTCCTGAATGAGGTCGATGTTTTGCGTCTTTGATCTCATCTAAGAATGCTGTCCATGTGACTGGTGCAGGTTTGGTGAGGTCCCAAATTATGTGCGGGAGGGCCTCGTGAACTTGATGGGATGAACACCGGTGCATTCGCTACACCTGCATCTTGGACTAGTTTCTGCAGGCGCCTGTGGTAGTGCAGGTGTGACCAAGTCAATACACCCGCTACTGTGATGTGTTCACCTACATCCTCTTCTTTGAGTCTTAGTGCGAGAAGTTCCTTCTGGTAGTCCAATGTGGACTTAGCTGCTACTACAATGGCTGGCCACTGCATTTGGAATGCTGTTTTTTGTGGCTGTCCAGGTGGCAGTTTGCATTGACATTAAGGTGTTCCACCAAATGTCCACTTGTGAACCTGCAGAGATGAACGTGCTGAATATGGTGACTTTCATTGCTTCATTGGTGATTCTATTGAGGTGAATGTATCTCTCTACCTCACACAGGAAGTTCTGCGGCTTTTTCGTTATCATTTCTGTTGAATAACGACAGCGCAGGCATCGTTGCCATTGGTGGGAGTTGGACTTGGGTTGGAATGAGCATTGGTGTGACGCTTGTCTTCAGGGATGGTCTTGGCTTGCTCGTATCAGGGGCAGTGAGTTGATCTGAGGGCTGGGTCGCTGGGAATGGGATTGGAAAGACGAGATCTGGAATTGGGATGATGATGGTTGGGTCTGGTGCTCCTGGTAGTGACTCTTCGTCGTTCTCGTGTTCTTTTAGCTGTCTGGAAACCTTGTGTTCTGATGCTGATGTGTCGTTATCTGCTAGAGCACGTTTGTTAATTTCAGGGGTATCTAATGGTGAGGATTCTTCTGATGCAAATTCTGAGAGCTCTGAAGTGGAGTCCGTTCTCTTGATCCACTGTCCTCCTTTGCCTCTAGGTGGGAGGGATTTTTTTTTGTTCAACTAGTCTGAACGTGTTTCTCTTGTGGTCTTTTGCTGTAATAATTCTATTAGTTTCTCGAACGTTGTGGGTACAACAAACAGAGTAGAAGGATAGTACAAACTACTCCAAAGTTGGGTCTTTGCTACCTGCTGCCTCACTTGAGTGACAAGCACGTTCGACCCTATAGGGGATTGCTACTGGGAAGTAGTCTCTGTCTATAACGACCCGATAGGATGAAGATCCGCAAAAGTGGATGAAAAGCGGATGAAGCGGATGAACGTACGGATGCATCGGATGCGTCGGATGTGTCGGATGGTGGACTGGACCTGCGGATGCACGTAGGATGCGATTCAAACTCGAAGGAAAGTCATAAAATGTTAGATTGATAGTGGGTATAGGTCACAACGATATACTGGTAAGGAGAAGGAAAAGCGGGAAAGGTAACATGGTAAGTTTTCCGAAATATCTACAGTTATAGGGTAGAGTATTTTCTTATACAAACAGCGAGTCTAGACTGTGCCATAAGAAAACCAAAAAACAGTGGAGTGTGAGAGGATATGTCTGTGTTCAGTCAGTAACAGGAAAATGAGTGTAACTACGTACCAATGAGGTCGAACGAATGTGGACAGGATGGATGCGGTGGATGCACGAGCTATAGGAAGAGATCCGAAGGTATCCGCAGGTCATCCAAAAAGCGGATGTGCATCGGATGGGTCAGATGAGGGTCGGATGGGACTTGGATGGGGCAGATGAGAGTCAGATGGATGTATGATACATTGGAAAATCGATGAATACAAGCCCAGCATAGGAATGCTCCCTACAACGTATACTCGTGTTCTCCACGAGGCTTCTAGACTTCTGTGTTCGGCTCTTGGCTTGACTCTATGCTCGGCTCTGTGACTCTGGATGCTTCAAGTTACTGGACTCTGGGGCATGAATGCTGACGACTTTTTCTGTTGAGGCTAGTATGAGCTCGCTCTGTTCACCAGTTGGAGTGGGCATAGCCTGCTCTGACTTGGTGCAATGCGATGAGCCCGCTTCTACTACTACATTGCTCTCTAAGACCTCCTCGGCTATCTCCACTGCAAACACCGCCAAACACTGCGCCTGCACCTCTTGCACCCCTAGGGGCCCCTACTCCAGCACACCCCATTGACAGTGTTCGAACCACTGGTTCGGTCACAGGTGTTTTCACAGTTCTTTCAGCAACTGGCATTGAGGGCGCAGTAGCATGAGAGGGCTCAACGTCACAATCAAAATCATAATTGCCAGATCTGGTGATGCTCGATCCACCCTGTTGATTTGTAATTAGATTTCATTGGAATAAAAAATTCATGCACTTACCTTATGGGTATTCTCAGTGTTTGAGTGCACAGCAGTAAATTGCACGAGTTTGTCACCCTTCAGCTGGCGTTGGCTATCAGGTTTTTTAGCTGATGCCAATGCCAATGCCGGTGCCAATGCAGCCTTGCTCTTTCCACGCTGTATCATGGGCACTTGAGCGGGTGCCCACGTAATGTGACTGGCATCTGATTTGGGGAGATGCGATAAGAGCTGAGTGGAGGAAAGTAATCGATGAAGGGTATCCATTGGACGTCCAGGGATTACAAAATGTGATGAACCTGGAGTGATGGGAGGTGGAACAAGCAGTAACTTTGAGTCATCCATCCTGTTTGCTTGAGGATATGTGTCCTGAGTAGAGGAACTCGACCACCCAGCATGATAGCAACTAGTGGCGAACGATTCAGCCAACAGAGTAGCATAGTGGGCAGTAAACAACTGGGAGATCTGTGCAATCACCACATGAAGATCTGGGTGCTCTGTGAGAACCTTCAGGTTGGCATAGACATGGGCATTAAGCATTTGAGGAGTGATTGAGGAGTTGGGAGGTACCACACCAGGATGGTGCAAAAAGAGCGTTGAACCACCTGTTAACCTATCCAGTAGTGTACACTGAGTGTATCAGTAAGTAGCCAGCATAGAAACAACAGAAAGAGCTCACCAGATCCAAGATATTGTGCAAAATCATATCTATGTGTTCAGAACAAGCCTGCCAGTTCTGATACTTGGTGGTTTGAGTACTTTTCTGATACTTTGAGGTTCCAGTGTGGTAGTGATCAACAGTTAGAGGATGAAACCCGCCTTTGGCGTCCAATTGGAAGTGGTTGCTGTCCATATGCAATTCATGTGCCAACAGTGAGATCAGTGCTGAATTCCAACACTTGCTGGATTCAGCAGTAGTAGCAATATTTTCTGGGCATGGAAATAAAGCAAGTGCCTCCTGGAAGCCACTGACAGTAGGCGAATGAGAATATGAGCTAGACTGCCAATTCATGTGTGAGCAGGAACTGGAGAGATGTATTGCAGTGTGCGAATCAGGTATGAATTGTCCCTTGTGTTAACCTCATACAGCTGATTACTACATCTCACTGCAGTGTGATCCAATTTAACTACCGATAAACTTCAATTCATACAGTCTGTGCAACAGTCCAATTACCATAGCTCGTGGCTGCATAGTTTCCTGTCTGTAGCAGCTTTTGATTTCATGTATATACAGTGACTTCAGCATTATGCTTTGTTAAGCCTCTCATTCCATCAGAGATTTCTCGCTCGCTGATAACTTGTGCAACATAAAAAACTGCATTCCACGGGGATCTACTACTGATAAATAATAGTAACTGTGCTACTCATGAGTATTGGTGTCTGTAATGTGATGATCAAGTGAATCAATGTAATCCTGCACTTGCTCGAGCTCATCTGTGTCACCACATTCTTCATCACTCTCTACTGCATTCTGCAACTCCACCTCTGAAGCAAAGGGGATTGCAGAGTCATCTGGCTGCACATGCCCTAGTCGAAGGCCTGCACAGATGGGGCCACTATAGCCTGGCAAAGAGCAAGTTTTCCGAAAGCACCACAAATGACGTGCATTGACAAATTTTAAATACTGCCAATGCTGAGTAAGTTCCCCTGAAAGGAAGGGGTTAGATTCCTCTAGTTTCTTGATGGTGGCAGGATATTTCAATCTATCATCTCGAATCTTGGTCAGTAAGTGGCCAATCTCTACATCCAAGCACTGAACTTCCTCCTTGGCACGCTGCAACTCAAAATATTGAGCTGATGCATTGTGATAGGAGGGACTTGCCCATCATTTGGCCTGAATATTGCTATCGCTGTCTCGCAATAAGTTGAACTCCGCAAGAAATGAATATTCAACAATCTGCTCCCATTGAAGTGGGGCTCATGGTGGATTAAGAAGAGCCGCATACTTGTTGTAGCGTTGGATAGCACTCCAGATCGCAGTTGCACATGTTTTGAGAGCACTGGAGATCTGAGTGTGCAGTTTGTAACCTGGAACCATACATGTCAATACACAGTCAAAAACCATAGGAAAACCTTACCAAGACCATTCATTTTCATTTTCGTTAGCTCAAGAAGCCTCATTACGACAAGGCATTCAACATCACTTACTGCCTTGTAATATAGCCTGTGTGTAATTCGAGACTGTGCCTTCAGTCATTCTGGATGATCAGGGTGCCAGCGTGTCTCAAGCACCATCTGCCATTCATAGTCCTCCACAATCTCGAGTTTCTGATCTAACTTGTTTGTAGTATTTGTGTGTCATTGACATACGTGTCCAGCATCCTTTGCTGACACATCAAGTCTCAAATTGAGCTTATTGAACTCAGTCCGAGCATTGTCATATGCAGCCCTAGATAGATTAAATGATGTGTTAACATTTATGAAAATGATGTCGGACTTACTGTGTGTCTTCCAAATCAATGAGAGCCTTCACATAATCCACTTCAACAGAATTTTCATGCTTCTTGCATGCGAGGGCTTGCAAACAAACACACTCATCCTCTAAGTCGGCTGCAAAATCAATGTCGGGTGTTGAAGCTTGAAAATTCGAAAGGAAGATAGTAGAGGCGTTGATGATCGAGAGAGCTTGAATGTAATTCTGATGAATGAAATTTGCTAAATAAATAGTCAGATTGATGTACAGATGAAGTCATAATACGTACATAACCCAGCATACTTATCCATATCAGCAAAACGAAAGTGCTCGTCTAGTGCCTGGTGGCGGTGGAACTCTGTGGCATTGCGCATCTGTGCAGCTAGGGCATTAGATTCTGAAAACATATGCTCACATGTCTCAAAATCCTCCTTTCCAGCGCCTACCATGTACTTTGAATGGTGTTGTACTTGACATAGTTGGTTGTGTGCATGTCTGTGAAATGTGGGAACAATGCCTTGAATATTCAACCACTTCACATCATCAGCTAAGGAGCTTCAAAGAAGGATTTTCTTGAATGCACATTTGATGTCGTAACCATAAAGAATATTCAGCCCAAAGACATCCATTAGCTTCTTTATGCTGGCAATAGGGTACTTCATACTAGTACAGGAGGTCAGTAGCAGGCCAGTGCAAATGAGAGAAATGTTAGCTAACAGTTCTCCACTTCATACCATATCACAGATGGTAAGCAGAAATCCATGCTGACAAATGGTGATGAATATGCCAGACTTCTTGAAAATTGCGAACATTTTCTTATGCGACTCTGGCGCTGCATTACGCCAGCGGTCAATGCAGACATTACTTGGTTCTGCATCAGGTGAGTCAAGTTCATCTACCTGTGGGTCATCGGGGTCCTGGATATGTTGCTGGTTGTTGTCCTTGGCTTGACGGGTACAGGCACTCTGGACTTTGTCTTTGAAGCCATCAATGTATTCCTCCGTGAGCCATATGGAACTGAGACCAGATCGTGGATCAAGGCGTTTGTTGCCTCTGTGAATGACAGGATCAACAAGCTTCACAGAATTATTACCATCACAAGTGCAGAGGATGGAAAATTTCAGCACAGGTTCATCTTGGAGCTGGTATTGACAGGCGGGGCAAGAGTTAAGCATGCGCCAGTGTGGAGTATCATGCCCAAGGTGGGTATCAATCTTCAGGTCAATGTGCCGTAATACTTCGAGATAGACATCATATGTGATGCGGTATTGAGTTGCCAGATAGCAATGATGATAAACCTGAACTATAAATGAAGATATAGTAATGATTGAGGAAGCGGTGACTCACATTATGTAGATGACATAACTTTTTGGCCTCAGCATGGATACTGAGGTGTGGACACACACAGTGTGTTTGCTGGTACTCAGCCAGTGTTCGGATGGTAATTGCGATGCTTGGACGTATGGGAGAACAGCCAATGCAACCATAGTGCATCAAGGTGACATTGATATGGGGCGACTGGTGTTTGAAAGTACGAACTTCACGAGCTATACAGTTATGTGAGACAAAGCTAGATTGTGGACAAATACACTCACAGAAAATGTCGACAACCTCGATAGAGAATGTATCCGATTCATTAGGATCGTAGACGGGTGGTTGCAGATGATCATGAAGGTAGGCTAGAAGGGCTTCCAACAATGCATCATATTGGTCTAACCATGAGTAAACTTCATCATGAATACACTGACTTCGGTCTCGCAAGTCAGAGTGTCTACATGAAGACCATCTGTTATGATAGCTTCACACAAAATATAGATGTAATGACTTACTTTTGGGGGTCATTTGTGAGCTGGTCAAGCTCCTGGTACAGCAACATCTCTTCTCCTGCATGGCTGAGAGCATGGGCTTCTTCCCCAGGAGGAGGGAGGACAGCATCGAGATCCATTCCAAAGTCAATGTCATTGCTCACAATGGCTTTAGAAGCGAGTTCAGATTGCAGGAAGGTGTTCTCGTTCTCATAGAGGGATCTCTGCAACTCCATCAACACAAATCAAATAGGAACATGCGTCAAACTCACTTTTTAAAAGTGCTAACTGAAGCTCACGAGCATCCTGTTCTCATTGTCGGATACCTCCTGCACGCAAAGTTGTCTTTTTGCCTCCAACTCAGACCACACACTTTCTCGAAACTCCTCCCACTGCACCACAAGTCATGCGTAGACAGGCTTTGATGGGCTTGATGTGAGGTGGTTAAGAGGAAAAAGAGCGTGGCAGTGGTGAGTGTTAGAGGCAGAGGGCTGTAATGTCACATGTTGCAACAAATACATAATATCAATGTTGTGCACTAGAAAATAGAAGTGATAGTAGTCAGTTCATAGCAAGGGTGATTAGATAAATAAAAAAAAGACTTGTGTACAAAAAAAGCAACAAAATCTTTGTGGTTTTGAAGTATATGCAAGCTCGCTGTGGTAGACAGTGAGCAGCCTCTGTTTGGACGTTGTGAGAAGTGGCGAACGAAGGTTATTACCCAAAACGGGTGTGTGGCAAACATACCAATATAGCCATAGGTGTTTGTAGTGCTTGCAAGGTTCTAAGTCACCTAAAACCACTGGTGTGCACCGGCGGTGCTCCATACAAGCAGATACGAGGCTTAATTAAGCGGTGCTACACGTCACATAAGGCCGCTTTACCAAGTCCGTATTGTGGGAAATATAGGTGTGCTATCTAATGAGAAGTGTTGCCCACATTGACTTCCTCTGGTGCCCATCATCATCTGTCCTCCCACCACATCTTCAGGTTCTTGGTCAACTTCTGACCTAGAGGTTGGCTTTCATGCTCCCCTGCCCCTTTCGGCTGGCTGCCACCCTGAGCCCTGGCCTACACAATACACACTGGCCTCTTTGTTTTGTTATTTTATCAACACCGCGTACTTGATGAGTACTCTTCTGTTTCTCTCCCATCTTCTATGAGTCCTGTGTCTTACCACTTCTTTTTTTATTCGTTGGGTGCCATTGCATTTCAGTCTTGGGCATTTCTCCTCTCCACCACTGTATACTCCTCTGACTCTTCACTCTCCTTCCTACCTCAGTTTTCTTTGTTGATTGCGGGCACATGGCAATTTTGGGCCTTCATACCTTGGTTTCGTGTGTGATGTAATCAAAGTGTGTGTTTCCTATACCTATTCCCTTCTCATTGCATCATTTTTGTTGCATGTCATTGATGGTGTGGTGAATATTCTGTTGCTGTTTCTTTGCTGCTGTGTCCTTTTGGGGCCTGGTTCAACAAATGCCTCTCTATCTAAGTCTGTCAACAGAGGCTATGGGCTCATCATCTCTACTGTCAATGCATTTTGCTTCCACCTTGACCGGGCGTCTTCTGTGTGAGTGGCTGCTGCCTTACTGTCTCCTTCATGGATGATATACTCCGTCATGAATGTACCTCAATGTGCATCCAATCATCCACTCTAGCATTCTTGCTGTACATCTATTTCTGCTCAGATAGCAGGTCTGTCTCGCAGCCTCACCATTAATTGTTGTCTTCATTTACCCTTGTCATCAACTGTCTGGCTCCAAGTAGAAGATATATCTTCACACCAACAGGTGGTTTCAGACCTGATTCACTATTTCCATGGTGCCCATTTGCTCAGAGTCCCTGTATCAACAACTTGCAGATGCTCTTGCTGCCATTCCTTCACTACCTAGACCCTTTCTCTTATCAGATTTATCTGCACTCGCTCACAGCCGAGTCATTCATGCCCTTGATGCTGCATGGGCCGATTCCACTTTTGCCAACTATTGTACCACAGTCTGTCCTTCTGCGACCACGAGTGCATTCCACCCCTCTCATGATTTCCTGCTAGCGAGAACTGCAGCTGTGCCTTTACTGCATCCTGTGTCTATTGCCTACAAGCCTCCTTCAAATTATCCTCTTCTCCTCTCCTCATACATCACATTCCATCCAAGGTTCTCGAAGACGTTGTGTGGTGGCATTCGCAGCTCACCATGGATGAATCACTACTCACAGTCGGATGGGCACAACATTGGCTGTGCAGAACTGGTGGCTGGTGTCCTCGGTCTTCACAGCCTCTTTCACTCCAGCCCATATTCACCGCTTCTGATCTGACAACCAGGGGTCACATCACACTTCATTCTGTCCACTTTGTCCTGTGGAATCTCTTGTTTTGTGTGTCCATCCTCTCAGTCAAGTCGTTCTTCTAAGCATGCTGCTTCGCACTGTTTCCATCCTAGTGTCAGTCCTTGCCTTCTCCTCACCTATTAAACCTGATTTTCTTGCATTTGTAGTGATGTCCCACTGGCTAATGTTCATTGGTATCAAGTTCTTGACATAGATCTTGGTGAAGCCATCTGCCATAGCTGAATTTGCATTTATTACGTCCGGGCACAGCCTGTCACACAAATCCACCCAGTACGCTTATTACTCCCAGTCATTCTTGTTTTTTGACCTTCTGCTTTCAAACTCATTCTTGCAGTCAAGCAGCTCACTATAGTACCTTTGACTTAATGCGCCTGCTTCATGTGCTGTTCTGCATGGGCTACAAGTTGTATATCTTTCAACTGTGTATCATGCACTGGCAGCACAAGACTATGAATGACATGGCACCTTCTATGCACTTTTGTTGCTTTGCAGCGGCATTACCACCCTTGAACTCGGTTGTCATTTGGTTGTCATATGTGTTTCATCTTCTAGTAGCAAATGTCCTACTTATCATTTCCTTCCAGATCCTATCAATGTTCCCTTGGGGCTACTCCTCCTTGTACCACTGCTGCTATTTTGCCGTCAGCATCGTGTTGTATGACCCATGTCTATTTTGTTGCTGAAATAGAATTCAGAATCGACCTGGTGTCATGTAACAATTGCCTCTATCTCCCAGATTGAAAACTGTTCTCACTGCTTCTTTCATCTTACCCCTCGCATCATCAAGTCATGCATGCACTAGTGTACTCCACACACCATCTACTGGTCCAGTCATACTCATGTCTTGGAGAGAATGCGCTCATGGCATTGATAAAGACAACACTAGCCAGGACCTAAGTGTTGCTCAAGTGGATCCATGTGATTAGATGGGCAGATGCGCAAGATTTGGAAGGTGAGTTGCGTTATATGCTCCACATTCAGCATTCAGACAGTCCTTGACTGGTCGACAAACCCGTATTACTTACGGTCACTTGTTGTACACTCATGCACTAACACTTGTACCAGAGTGCTACCAATCCTGTCTCATACCAAGGAACGAACAATACCTAGGATGCTATGTCTGACTGGGGTACAAACAACCATCTATTTCGTCCCAAGTATCTAATACTTACACTGCCCACCATGATCAAGTCACACAGCGTCTGATGACCGTCACAGTTTGAACTTCCTGCTATGACATCGATTGTGACGAAGAAGTCCATGAAGACCAAGTATCAGATCTAGCCATACGTCTCCCCCTCTTAATATTCACCTCACTCCTTCAAGCTTCTAGCGTGACTGGGACGCATCATCACTGGTCAGAAGAAGCCTCCTGGGACAGTAACAACCCCACACCAGCACCAGTAGCACCCCCTAAAAAAAGAATACACAAAAGGTAGCAGAGAAATAAGCTGAAAAAGTCACTGGCAGGGATGACATTGTAGTATGATGACAGCTTGAGCCTTGATACACGCGAAAAGGTGAGATTAGATAGGGAGCAGAAGATAAATGCTGATCTGGATAATGCTGCTGCACTTCTGTGTGCTGCTGGCCATGGTGATCAGTGTATTTTGTGGCTTTTGGTTTGGGGTCTTTGAGTTGATAGGCTCGCCCCCGTGTTGCATTTAACTTTGCAGGCAGCTCATCATCAGAGGATTTCCTGGATTTCTCGAGAAGAATATTCATCGATCTCTCATTGAATTGGGCCCACTGCTATACAGACGGATGTAAGTTCATGGTACAGTTCTTTCAATGCCACCGGAAACTGATATCCCAATTCAATTCCACCAGAGGCAGTCGTGCACATCGCCCTCCAGCATTACACTGCGCTGCTTTGAAAGTTCTGGTTGGGTCACGCGACATGGATGAATATGCCCAGCATGCTTACATATAGGGAGCCTTTGTTATGCTCTCAATTCAACCTTCAACTCTAGAATTTCCCATATCTCGTACCTGACAACACTTCCAACACTCTCGAGTCCCTCAGCCATTTATATTCTGTCATCAACTGGACCATGCTTTTACAGTATCGCTTGAACCATTTTGCCTCCGTGCACATACACTTCCATCATGTCTCACAATTTGCGCTATTGTGCCACTCGCAAATTTATCATTAACAACTTAGGAGAAATTGTCTGTTGTTAATTCCTAAGTGAGGAGTGGATCATGATGTGATGGCGGCTATAAAGGTGGTAATGTTAATAACTTGGTCATAGCCTGCAGACCTACTCATACAGGCAGCTATACACTATACACTGCACTATTCAGCATACAGACTCTGAAATGAAACCATAATTGATTACGAACTTGCAAAGTACTTAAACTCCATGAACCATAAGCAAATGAATCATGATCTGAAGCCCACTCCTTCCAGTATGCATTTCCAGCACCAAGAGACTTGCTTGCTAGACCTTGCACCACTCTGCTTGCCACTTGGTACAACTGTTGATCACATTGAGCATCTCCCGTGCTACACACCACTGCTAGTCAACACATACACACACTCCTGGAAAGCAATCGAAGTCATGCTGGTTGCTGTATCGGAGTCGGCCACGAGCTTGGTGTGATATTCTTGAATGCCAATGATCAGGCCTTGTCCTGGCATAAACATCTGTACAACCTCTAAAATGCCAAGAAATCTGATATCCCAGGAAATATAGGTGCTATGAAAATGATAAATCATGGTCACATGCAGAGGTGAACGAGAGATTGGCATACTGCTGGATTCAATAAAGAATTATAAACAAGCCAGAAACAAGAAACAGTAACAAAGCTAGTGGGCGCAGAATTTCAGCGGAAAAGGATAGCCACATTCACATTATGAGCTCACCTCACAAAGTAACTGGCATGAGTTTTCATCAGCACGATGAAACAGTCCTCAATAATCCCTCCAGTGGATTGTCGTCACAGTTCATGGAAGTGTTTTACAGCAATCCAGACCGGAAGATACAGTGTGAGGACCTCCCATACAGTGCTGAGTAAAACACAGTGAATGTCAGGAGACTTACACAGAATGTTCATGCTGATCGTTAGAGATGGTTGATTAGCACAATGCCAACCGCTTGGAGCCCCAAAAATACATGGCATATATTATTCCAAGATATCGCACCTATAATATTTTTCAAGTCAGTACAACTTGCCAACCACACTTATAACACGAGCTACGTACACTTGGATAAAGAACAGTGATGAGGAACTAGCATTGCCTCTGCCTGTTTTCAAGTTGTTCGTCTGACGTGGGACATGCTCACCTAGACTAGTTCAACCTATAAAACTATTCTTAGCAATATGACTGATGCAATAATGACATCAACCTACCTCCTGTCCGAATGCTAGAACTGGAAATATCATAAGGATACCAGTGGTTCATCGATACTGTCTTGCTCACCCCAATCATAGATCAGTCCAGCAGAGGCAGTAACTGTGAAACCACAGCCAAGGTTAGATCGACACATCATGGTTATTATCCACAGGCGCTCCACGAGCCTACAAAATAGCTGCCAATACAATATGAATAGATAGACGGCCACCAACCGGGATCATTTGAGATTAGGGCTATGCTGTTAAAGGATGTATGTGAGTGAGCAATGAACTTGGAGGACGTATGACAGAACATTCATGGTAGATATACCACCATTCGGGATCTTTGTGGCCAAAATGAGCATCGTAGGTATCATATTTGTTCTTGCTACGATTGATCAAAGTAAGTGATTTCACATGAAGTCTAGTAGAAACGGGAAGTGTCATTGGTTGAATGAAAGTGGAGTTGGTCATGAAACTGCACAGCAGAAGTTCATCTGTTCATCAGTGACATAAAGTAGTTCATACATCCAACACAGGCCTAGGTTGATGTGATCGTTGAAAATGAATGCCATCTCAATAATTCTCATTTTGACAAACAATACGTCCTGTCCACATGGTGCTAGACAATTCAGATATGAAACATAGGGGAGATAGACACTCACCAGTCCCGCCCAGGTTGTCAAGCACACCTCTTGATCCTTAATCTCCATCCTCGTCCGCAGGATACATCGCCTCATGTGGCAGTCTCCGACTCAGGGCTGTTAAACAATCAAACGAGCACATATGTGGACTTGTCGGAAATCCGACGTGCAAAGTTACGTCTGCATCTGGTAATATATTTTATATCAACAATATCGGGCATGCAATTTCAAAGGTAAAATATGAGCACATCAACTACCCATGCTAACTATGTACTTTAGGATTATGCAAACCTGCTCACCCACTTTTCCATGCTGGACTATCCAGAGGACAGAGGAACTGGAATGTCTCAAGTCTTTCATGGGCAGAAAATGCTGTTAGAACTGCCATCACCTCTGGCGGCTCAGTGTGGATGGGAAAATTTACTTCGTCCATGAACTTCTGCAAGAATGCTCGGGAGACTATTTTGTCCCTGAGCACTTTTTTAGTGCCTCATATAAATCCATCGAACCAAGGGGACTCACAAGATCCCAGGCCAACAGAAAGAGTTACACACCATGGGCCATGCTGTGAAATATTCAGATGTATGCAATCTGATTTGGTTGATACTGCAACAGCATGCTGATATGTCAGCTAGGCTGGTCTTATTGTCAGCAACGAATAAGAGGTTGTACCAGGTTTTCGATCTTCAGGCATTCATTTGAGGACATTGTGGGTGAGCTCACATGTGGGGTTACAGGTAGGTTTACATTCGAAGCAAGGGCGACTATCTACTCAGTGTAATCTCAGCATCGTCCAAAAAATATTTGGAGCTTGTACCACACCCACTCCGTGAAAAAGCGAAGGGTCGAATGGTGTATTTGGTCCCTCTGATTATATTTATGGATGATGTTTCCGGGAACAGTTTCGAAACAGTGGAACAAACACCACGCAATATACATGTCGAACGCCAACTTGCCTCGTGAGATGTTGGAGAAGGAATTTTGTGTTTGATTTGTAACGTCATCCCCGCACGCCGCGCCTATGGAATTAATGCATGCAATGAGGGAGTCCATTGAGTGCGTGTTCTCCACTGTTCACAACATTTTGTTATCTCAATTGTTGAGTAGCAATGCAGCAGAGTCAGGGATCGTCGCATGGGACTGCAAATTTGATGAGGAAGTGATGCTTGTTCCTTCTGGACTCTTTGTTGTGGGGGACAACCCAATGCAAGCGGAAGAATGTAGTCACGCAGGGTTGAACTGTAATTACTTCTGCAGGACCTGCCATGTTGGTGGCATGAAAGAATACAAGGAGTCGGAGGTTGGTTACAATAGTATTTTTACAGTATGTTGTACAAAACAGCAACTATCAACTGACCTCGAGAATGAAACAGGAAGGAAATCTCCGAACGCCTGAAGAAACAACATTGCAAGTCTGTCAGCAGTTTGAGACTGGCATTATGTTCAGGAGCTGCTGGGAAGATTGCAGCTGCTACAACGTCAACTGGAATTCCGTGACTCTATTTCATCTTCGCTCATTAATACATTGGTAGAATTGGGCAAGAAGCTGCGGAAACGAGATGCAGGACAGCTGGCGTTAGCAGAATCTGAAGTTCGTGCTAAGCTGGAGAAGGAGCTCGAGCATTTGTTGCAAAGCAGGATGCACCATGATACGATAAACCCCCTTCTCGGGATGGATGGTAAGCATTCTTGGATCATTCTTCGTGTGCTATTGAACTAATTCATACTCTATATCTTACATAGGATTGAATATTCACCTCGACACTCCAACCGAGATCCTTCACACAGTTCTACTTGGCGTCATGAAATATTTCTGGGGCCAGACTGTCTTTCTACTCGAGAAAGCAAAACTACTCACCATATTTCAGACGCATCTCGGCTCATTGGAAACGGATGGCCTCAATGCACTGTCCCTGAATGCTGACTACATTTGTCACTATAAAGGGGGCTTAATCGGCAAGCATTTCAAAAGTCTTGCACAGATTATGCCATTCACTGTGTATGATCTTGTTCCGAAGAGTGTTCTTGATGGATGGACCACAATCGGAGAATTGGTCATCCTTATTTGGCATACAAAAATCAACAACACTGAAAGTTACTTGGCAGTGCTATCTCGAAAAATCAGCGACTTTCTCAATGTTACTGCACAATGTGCTCCGAGTATCCTAATCAGCAAACTGAAGTTTCATTTTTTGGTTCACCTCCCAGCATTCATTCGACGCTTTGGACCTGTAATCATTTTCTCTACAGAACGCTACGAATCCTTCAACCATGTCTTCCGGCTTACATGCATTTTCAGCAATCGATGAGCTCCAAGTCAGGACACATGCACAATGTTTGTTCGCAATGACACCATCAAGCACATCGCCACGGGTGGATATTGGTATGACGCTGATGCAGAACGGTGGGTTCAGGGAGGCCCAGGGGTTGTCACTTTTCTTGAGGACCATCCTGAACATGCTCGACTGCTTGGGATTCCCAATGAAAATCTTGCTGATCCAGGTACAGTAAATCAAGCAATCTTGTCCTTCCAGAGACTGACCATGCTATGGAAGGCACGGGTACGATTTTGACGACTGAGAGGTCTAAGCGTGATATCATTCCATGGGAAATCAACTCATTGCGCAGAAATACTCAAGAGGAACCATTTCCAAAGTCCTTCTCATACTCATTACTACCGGGGGACTTCAGTTGTGACCTAGTGAGCATGAACATTCGCAGGTGGATGGGCATGTTATCTTTCAAGACACAGTCAAGGAGAAGGTGCACTTTCGCTTGTGTTATTGCCGGTAAAATACCAACTACTATTTACTACCAGACTCATATTGGATGCATCCGCGAAATCTTGATCTCGACAACGACCCAGCGCACAGTGGCATTCGTTGCTCTCCAGGTCTTTTCCATTATGCCTGCATGCCACCCTTTGCTTCACCTGCCATGCCTTGTGCTTAGTGACAAGGAACTAGTTGTGTCAGGAATGGTGAGCCTTACTATATCCCGTGTGTTTCCTTTATAATTCAACTTGCATTTCAGGATATTGTATGCGCGGTTAACCTTCAGCACAATTGTCTCGACGCAAAATGTACAGACTTGTCTACTAAGCATGTATGGCAGGAACGGACACAGACTGACCAAACGACAAGTATCATCGAACACCGGCCATCACCACACTATCTCCTCAACACATTTTCCATCCATAACTACGAACATATACATTCTCTTCTCCCAGAATCACTTCGCGAGACACCACTACGAGTCGCAGATCCTGGAGCTGTCCAAAAAGCTGCTGTGAAACAGATGCAGGGAAAGAGGCTGGCGAAAAAATCTGGAGGAGAGGTGGCAATCCTGCCCAACGACGAAGATGTTGTACAGCCTGCATTCGATCATGGATCCAAGAAACAGGCCAAAGCCAAGACAACAGGGAAGAAGAAGCAGCAGCAACAGCTGTTACAACAACGTGTGTGCCCCATCCTTTTTTCCTCACATCATCACACTTTCACCTCGTCACGCATCACCGGACCTCATCCGTTCACAGAAGCTTGACACTTCTCTTCCTTTAGATCCACGGACCTTCCCTTGCTTCTCCTTGATCCCCGTATGCTTCCTTCTTCTCTAATGTTCCATCTCATTCTATGACATTCCGCTTCTCTGATTCTATCTTGCATCATGTACTATATCTCCGTCTCTTATCTCTGACTCATACAATTACCCCTGACCCTGATAGACCGGCCCTAAACCAGCCTTACCTAGTATATATAGACCTTCGCTTACCCTTGTATTTCCTTAACTTGAATCTACTCGGTTTTAGACCTTGAACTCTAGTTCCTCTGAGACGAACCCTCCTACGTAGAGGACCCTCACTGTCGACTTCTCTTTTGCACTTCGGCATCGGGAGCCTTTGACTCTCCTTCGTTCTGTGGGACTTAGGACTTTTGCTTTCAGACTTTCGACATTGTCGTTCGTCTATCTCCCCATCGATCCCACATCGGCCTCAGCCTTCGGTCCTCTGAACCAAGGATTGTATGCCTTGTCCTGATACACTTGCTACCTACTATTGGATTGTCCTTGTTAGGACTTAGCATAGAAGCTATCTGAGGTGCGTAACAACAGCAAACCGTTCAGCCTGTCGGCATCACCAGGGGAGCCAAAACAGGAACTCCACAGTATCACCCAGTCCAAAATGACAGCGCATCCCAGACACACTTCCAACCCACGTCCAAGCACCAGGAGTGTTCCACATCCTCCCTCTCCAACCAGCATCCTCATTCTTATCCACCTGCCCAATGTCTTGCCCCCCTCACAATTCCACCTGCAACTTGCTGGCACTTCGAGTTCATTCCTAGCACACCAATCACATTTATCGCCGCCAATGTTTGTGCCACCCCAACAGATATCTTCCTTCAAGTTGGCCATCTCAGGTGCCTTCCTTTCCTACATATTCTAGTCATAACCGTTTTAGTTCTATAGTCCACTCCATCCCACCTGTTTGAGTACCTACTGTTCATGAATCATTGTATCCCTCAGTCCCAGAAGCTGATTTTCACCAGTTAGGTTCTTATTATTCCCCCTTGTCATTATTCTCCCCCCTAGTCATTTGCAATATCGTAACATGGCCCTCATCAGAATAAGACTTATTTTTTTCAACAAAGACGTGGCTAAGAAGTACAAAGAATCATGCATCTCTCATCAAGGAAGAAGCCACTCTTCATACGCCGGCAAGCATAACTCATCAATTTCTCTTGATGAGGATGTTGGACTAACATCATGGACTTCATATGCCAGCAAGCACTACTCATCAATCTTCTCTTGATAAGGATGTTGAACCGACATCATGGCTTCATACACCAGTGAGCACTACTCATCAATCTTCTCTTGATGAGGATGTTGATACCGACATCATGGCTTCATACTAAACAATGCCTTCTTTACCATCGACCGTCACTGCCTTTTCAGCAAGAAATATTTCTTCACCACTCAAACCTGAACAACACTCACACCTTTTTTCAACACACTCATCAACCCTATCTTACAACCCACTCATCAATCCCTCCTTGCGTGGCGAAGATTCAAACGAGGTCAAGCATCTCAATAAAGTCACCATTCGTCAACAAAACCATACATAGTATCATCAAATCTGTGTGGAGTGTAAGGTTGCGGCCATCTCACATCTCTATAACTTCCTGCCATGCTCTGTTTGGCACCTCCATATCATGAACATCTATATTCGCATGGAATCCCAACCTACCCACCTTCTATTTGGTAACCGCCAACCAGTCATCATCAACTTGCCCCTGTCTCCTTGCCACACCACTCATCTCTCACCAACAACACTGATGATGAGGATTTTGAGTTCTGTGATCTTGAATTGTGGCGTTGAGCCCCAAACTTGTGTGGGAAGTGTTGTTGATACCTTAAAAAACCAAAGCTCAACTTTTTGCGTTCAGTTCAGTTGACCCTAAAGGACCACCCAAGATGATGTTGGGCTGTTTTCCACTTCATTCAATGTCTGGGGGCTCTCAGAGGGCGAGCAGCGCTAGTCCTGGACCACAAGGACAGGCCTTGGTCCCACCCCAGGCTGGTAGATCTCGTGGTCACTCACTGCTCAGTTCTGATGCAAGACTCTCAACCCACTCTGGTCCTACTGTGGGTCACAGACCTGTCAGCTCAAACTCTCAATCCCGAGTGGTGCATAGCCAGGGTCGTCAACTGAGTTCCACATCAGATTTCCAGGTTCTTCTGACCATCACCTCACCATGCCCAGTTTCTCCTGCTGGATCATCTGACATCGACCAACCTATCAGCATGGATGTTAATGCAGGAGTTCAGCATCGACGGGATTCCAGTGCTGATCCAATGCAACTCACCCCGAGGCGCACCAAGCAGCTCAAAATGTATGCCCAACAGCTTGCCACTGATCACAGAGTACCTTTGAAGAAACTACTAGCATTTATTGAGGTATAGTACTCTATTGGTCCTCTTTTCCTCCCTTGATTCAGTGTCATACAGAATGGTAATTTGTTCTATATGCTTCTTGAGTTGAGAGCTGGCAAGCTCGAATGAGAAGAAGAGAACGAAGCAAATGTCCTTCAGGAACTAGAGAAATTACTCACCTCAAAGGATTTTGAGGTGCGACTGATGGTTATTTCTTTGTTTGGGTCTGTAGTTGACTGCATGTAAAAGAGTGCACTAAAGGGCCACCTGACTGCCTGCATGTTATCCCCCAACCTAACCGCATATGTAACCGACACACAGCAACATATCATGGTAGGTTAAGATCCTTTAATTTTACCCCAAATTTTCACCGTTTGAATCACAGGACTTTATAAAAGAGCACAGTGATCTTTTCAAGATTTCTGAGGGCCTCTTCGATGACACCGAGTTGCGTGCACTACTGGGCAAATTGGTCATGCAACTGTTAGCAACCATCCATGGCTCAATCAAGACCACAGTAAGTATATTTTGAACCAATGGAAACACTCACTGAGGTCTTTCTATCCACAGCTAACTACATCAGTCAGCAAGAAATTGAGTATCATGGACGCGCTCAAACTGATTATACATAGTGGCATGGAGGTTGATTCTTCACACTGGACAAGATTTGCATTTTTGGTATGCTTCTTTGAACGTCTAATATAAATTTATCTAATTTAAGTCAGCAGCGATGTCTTCGCATGTTCTTGATTGGTGTCAGTGATCACAAAAAAGTCGCCCTCCAGGATCTCTTCTCCCCCTACCTCATCCCCTCACTTCATCCAGATCTCCAACACCACATCATGAGCCAGCTCCATGTCGACATCCCACAGCTGATGGAGGTGTTCCAATAGAGCCACCCAGACCTGGCCTTTGGGCATCAAGATGGATCCCCTGGTACCCACTAAAGTCTTATTGACACCACCCGTGATGATGTGAACCACGACACCCAAGTAGCGGACTCAGAAGAGGATGTGGATCCAAATGCAGATGTGGTTGCAGATGCGGACATAGATGCAGATGTAGATGCGGACACAGATGGAATCAATGATGACAGCACTGATTCTGGCTTTCGACTTCAAGGCTCTCCTGCCAAGTGGAACAAGCAGAAGTTCTGGAACTACATTGACACAATGCTAGAACAAGTTCATGAAAGTGCACACCATGAAATGGGTGCTCGTTCTGGCTCGAGGTATGAAGATGCATACCGCAAGTACGTGATATGTAGCCCACCCATTTGTTTATCCAATTGACCAATATACATATCATAAGGATATCAGCGGCTCATCAATACTATCTTGCTCACCCCAATCGTAGATCAGTCCAGCAGAGGCGACAACTACGAAACCGCAGCCAAGGTTAGATCAACACATCACAGTCATCAACCAACAGGTGCACTACAAACCTTCAAAATAGCTGCCGATCCGATACATATTGATGGATGGCCACAAACTGGGATCATTTGAGATTAGGGTCATACTGTTAAAGGATGAATGTGAGTGAGTGGCGAACTTGGTGGACATATGACAAGGTAATTCATAGTAGATATACCACCATCCGGTGTCTTTGTGACCGAAATGAGCATCATAGCAATGATATTGGTTCCTACCTTGATTGACCAAAGCAAGTGATTTCGCATGAAGTAAAATAGAAAGGGGAAGTCAATCCAGTGCCATTGGTTGAATGAAAGTGAATGTTGGTTGTGAAACTGCACAGCAGTTGCACGCGCTGAATGTTTAAACACCGTGAAAGATCAAAGAACTGTGTGCAATTTCTGCAGCTTGTGTTCAATGCCATTCTCCGGATCTTTTCACCACACATGCATCAGTTAAGAAGTTCATCCATCTAACACAGGTCTGTGTTAATGGGATCATCGAACAAGAATGCTGTCTCAATGATTCTCATCTGATGAATAATGGCACTCCCCGCCTCGCCAGCTCAGGGCCAGGGAGTGTAAAAGGACATTGAAGAAGGTCTCATTCTGTCCACATGGCACCAGAAAATTCAGACATGCAAGATAGGGGAGATTGACGACTCACCTGTCCTGCCCGGGCTCCCAAGTACACTTCTAAATGCCCCAATCTCCACCTTAATCATCAGCGTCAGTCATATCAATGTGCACCTTCTCACTATGTGTCTTGTTCATAGCCGACTCATCAGGCCATCATATCATAGAACCTAATACAAGGTGTTCTACACTCATGTAGTGCGATGATCATGATGCATCGAAGGATGAACCTTCAGAGCCTCTGAGATGTATCATCTCTGCTTCATAATCTGTGATTGATATCTGGTAAATATACGACGTGATCCCTAGATGAATGAATGGGAAGGCACTGCGGAACAAAGGATATTCAGATCATCACACACCCATTGCAGGGCTTCGTTGCGGAGTAGAAGTCCGACCTACGGTACAAGTTCATTTCAATGATTTCATAAAAATCAACTATCAAGTTACTGTCGCTCATAACTTCAAGATAAGCAGTGCCTTCAAGATAAGTATTGCCTAAAATTGTTCTCTGCGCCGGGGTCTAACAACGCAGTGATTCTCACACTCACGTCCACCGTTCCTGAGTGAAGTAGTGTGTTTTGATGAGTAGAAGCACGAGTGTTAGAATTCCAGCATTGCAAACAAAGTTGTGTAAGATGGTTCGACATACGTGTATAGGTCACTGACCAAATCCATTATTAAATTGAGCTGTTCAAGCTTGATCATCAGCTACAACCAGCGAATATACAAGATTTTAAACATGCCTTTCGCAGATGCCAGATTGTCATAGTATCTGAACAGAGCAGTGTGTGACTCTCCCAAAAGTGAAGACTGACCAGATGATTAAAGTCACGGACCACACGATCCTTCCCAACTCGTCTGTAATGTCACAAACTTTTCGGCATGCTCCGCTCGAAAAACCCAATCAGAATGGAGATGTTGTACCTGGGGGAGTTGATTGGTGAAGTAGTCCGCGGCGAGGTACATAGCGGAGATGGACGTGTGCTTGGCATGTGTACTGGGATGACTGATTGGTGGTGGAATTGGTGTTGCTGGCGGATGATAAATATTGAATATAGAGCGATCTAGCAGTTGCATCATGCCTGGTTTTTGAGCATCATGATTGATGATTGAGGTGGGGTCTGCTGGGAGTAGAGGTGATGAAGTGAGGAAAGCGAACACCTGAAGCACGATATGAGTGGTTTGCACAACAGTTGACAGTAGGATATCAAGTCGTACTTGATGCACTACGTCAATTGTACGGCTAGATATCCTGTTTCATCTCGAAGGTCCAGGTCATATTGCTCATAAGCCGTGACTTCAAAACATTGATACAGTCATGATTGTCACGGCTGTCATAGTACATAGACCACTGGGAGGAGCCACTGAATGAGTGACTCGGAAATTGCCTTGACTTTGCTGAAGGCGCTTGTCCTGTTTCCAATTCATACACCTCTCTACAATTTCCAATTTTCCATACTATCATTGACGCTGAGGACACTTCGCTTTCATGCGTCCCTCGTATGATGTGTTGTACCGCGACAACGATGACGATGGCAACGACAGTCTCAACGTCTCAACGGCAGACATGCTCTCTCTCACAACATCCAGTTATAAAGTGTCGTTCACGGAGGCAACTTCGAGCCCTCACCTGGCCCTCTAGGTGCACACCGGAGAAAGTGGGATATCCTCTGTATTACCCTTCAATCCACCGTCTTCTCTTCAGCCCCAGACCTTGCCATTTTACCTCAACCACTCCAAGAATCCCTCCTCTTGTCTCCCCAATCATATGCATGTATTTCCACTTTGCATACTTCCTCGAGAACCTACCTCCATGTTCCTTCCGCACCAAGTCCTCATCACTCTTGTTGCATCCACCCTCAAGATACCAAACCCTGTGCCTCCTCCATACCTCCACCCTGATCTGCATCCCCCGCGTTTTCCTCTTCCTCTCTCTCCGCCCTTACCCTACCTGCTTCCCTTGCGGTGTTCCCCACCCTCTCCGGTTTTAGTTTCCTACTCTTCCCTCACGTGCACCTTCCCTTGCCCTGAGCTTTTCCTGCCATCTCCTATCACAGTTTTTCTGGCGGCTCTTCTCCGACCTTCTTCCCTTGCAGTTTTCTCCGCTCTCTCCTGCCATGCTTCCCCCCACTCTCCGTCTCTTCATAATTTCTGTCTTTGTCTGTTCTTCTATGGTTTCCCTTTTGCTGGTTGTTTTTTGTCGTCTTGCACTTGTGTCACGTATGCACTTGTTCATGCCTAGCTCTGGCCTTCTTTCCTGCTGATGTATGCCCCTTCGTAACCTGTTTGTGGTCTTTCATAGTTTTGTGTCACAATCGGTTGAATAAAAGTAACACCGGAAAAGAAATTCAAGAATTGAACAACTGTTCGTGATTTCCATAACTCGTGTCCAATGTCCGTTCTCTGGACCCTTTTGCTGCACGCCTTTGCACACGCATCAGTGAAATCAACTAGTTCATCCATATACAACACAGTTCTAGGTTGATGTGATCGCCACCTCAATGATTCTCGAGGATTCTCGTCTCCATGACCAACAGCACTCTCCGGCTCGGGCGCAGGGAGTGTTAAAGGTCATTCAATAAGGCCCCATTCTGTCTGCATAGTGGAGAGGTGCGGACAAAGTGCAGACAAAGCAAAGAGATGATCAGACTCACCTAAAGTGACTTCCCGCCCGGGCTGCCAAGCACATCTCTCAATGCCGTAATCTCCCTCATCATACTCAGCATCCGTTGCCTCATGCCAACCATCTCGCTCATTGCCGCCATCATATCATAAGGATGCTAGAATGGTAAGCATAGAACCTAATGCAAAGCATACTGCACTCAATTTGCATGCAATGCGATGCACAAACCTTCACATGCTTCACAGCAACTTCACAGCCTCTTGGATGCACCCATCGCTCCTTCATAATCCATGATTGATATCTGATGAACATACGACACGATCCCTAGATAAACAATAAGGCACCATCGATCAAGATTCACGAAAAACCTGG
>JABCPV010000382.1:0-28776 GCA_016584345.1 Suillus ampliporus | reverse complement strand
ATTCAACGTGGGTTTCAAGTTCATGAGAACACATCACATTTACTATGCAACGACGCAAAAAAAATCAAGTGAACTACTTGGTAGCCTCAACCAACCTTTGCTCTGCCTCTTTGAAGTTGATGACATTCCAAATTGCAGTGAGGTACTACATGCATGTGAGCCGTAATTTTTTGAACAGAGGAAGAGACGCGTACATCTGCCTTGACATTTTGATACTGTTGAAGAGAAAATCAATATGGAATGCCGGTGAATTAACTGTCAGATCATTGCATACCTGTAAGTAGAAAGCCTACAAATGCCTAATGTCAGTGGAGCTGTCAGCCTAATAACTATTCACACTCACATGCTCCCAAACGTCAACGCCGATAATGGGTGTATGAGCTGCGTAAATACGTCAGGGTTATCCGGTCGGACTTACGCACCCACGTACAAAGTAAAGGATCTTGGTTCGCGGTCGTAACGATGTCAAGCGCTTTAGTGGTAGAGTCATATCCCTTCGCAGGCCAACGTTAATAATATAACATCATAAAACCTGGAAAACGTCTTACGAGCCATCCCCATCCACTGCCCTGAATACCTGCGGTGGCAGCATTGAACCTCTTCTTAATTCTTCTACAGATCCGAAGTCACGTTCAATGGCTTTTTTCAAGGGACCGTCGGTAAGCTTTCCACCGTCAGCATTGGCGGGCGAAAGGTTCTTCCAGAACAGCGAATGGTTGATGTGTCCTAAAGAACATGAAGCTAAGTATCAAGACAAGAAGCCTTGAGACCTACCACCGCCGTGAATTTTAGTGCCGACTGTAGGGCAATCTTCTCCCGGACGGAGGGTGCCTCGCATAAGTTTGCTCTGCAGCATTAAGTCCATTGACATAGGTCTGGTGATGCTTGGTATGATGAAGCTTCATAATTGCCTCGGAGATGTATGGCTCAAGGGCCTAAACATTAAGCTTCAGGTACGTCCTCCGCGCTCATATGTGACAAAACACCAACATTGTAAGCATAAGGCAGGTCCGGAAGGAGTGTGGAGAGACGCGCTGGCAGGAGCGGCAAATGCGCGAGCCAGAGAGGGCCGTAGAGCAGATTTTGCGATGGACAACATACTTAGTGGTTCAAGTGAGGGTGCAGTTGCCTCCCACGCCTTGCCAGCAGCGTCATTCGCCCCTGGTTGCTGACTAGATGCCACACGTCGATGGGCCCGTCAACACTTTCTCTCTGATAGAAATTACTAGCGCTCGTTAATGTCTCATGTTTAGGATGCGGTGTTGTCCATCGCAGCGCAACAAAGTATTGTGTTCCAAGCAAGACTTCGACTCGTTTAAGACAAACATTGAAACTCATGCAAGGTGAATCACCCCTAACATAGTCGCGACAAGATCTAGCCTCGGACCCTTGGGCTATGATTAATAACCATCATATAGCAGCATGCGGCCCTGAGCACCAACCAGGTGGTTATGCAGGGTTATGCCTCCTTTGCAATCGATTCAAATTCCCCATCAGATTCAGGTTCAAAGTATTGTCCGCAAAATGCGCTCCAGACTTCAACCGTTCAATATGCCCATAGATGTCTATCGTCCGAGGCACGGATTCTCTGGTGGTTAAGATTGGTGTACGCAGTATACGTGCAGCATGTTTGTTCCTGCTCTGTGACAAGGTTCATGTGGTTACATATGATTTCTCTTTCGCCATGCAGCATTACTCTTTCGTCATCCTGGAAACAAAAACACCCTCACCTCAGACCCTGTGCGAGCATGTGCGTTCCGATCTGACTCTGTTGTCAAGGCCTCACAATGAGCACGGGGTTCTGTTTGTTCTGGTGACTGTGCCCCCACGGCTCTGCGTTATCGAATAAAGACCTACGACGGCGATACGACCATCTCGCGCCACGAACCTGAGTACGAATGAACTCGGACTGTCTTCATTCAATTGATGGGACCAACCACGAACATCAAACCGGAAACCATTAACTCCACGTTAACAAAGGGTACTTGTCTCATATGATAGTACATACTTTCTAACTAACAGGACTATCTATGACATACAATCGCAGCTTCATCGAGAACATAACAAATGCACATAAATTACAGGGCTTCACGCTGCCACCAATTCTAATTCGCCACCTCGGTTGAAGGCACGAAGGTCATAAGCTTGTCCCCATTCGCAAGCCACCACTTTTCCGCCTCGTCATCCGCATCGTACCCAAATTGAATGTTACTTTTCTCTTTGTCAGCCCACTGGTTCGCATTGCCTGCTAGAACAAGCGTGCTGTTCTCGCCGCGCGCAACGCGTAACGCGTCATCCATTGCCATGCGCATTTCCCGATCACGTTCCTCTTGCTCTGGTCCGTCGGGGTGGTGGAATATGTGCCGGTTTAGGCTCGAGGACGTCTGTGTCGCTGTGGCACGCTCGTACCGGAGAGATTGGTAGGCATAGAGCAGTGGCGTGATCTGCGAGCGATCCGAGCAATTCGAGAATAAGTTGCCTAGGACGGCAGCATCTTCAACCTAGAGGATCCTGATGTCAGCGCTTGTTTTGCTGTCGATACTCCCTCTTACCGCCATGGCTGACCCTTGCGCGCGGTAGGGCTAGGGGGATATGATACTCAGCATGCACTATTTATATCGGGAAATCACAAACCAGCATCGGGTGGCATGAATCACCCAACAAGACCAACTTGCCGTCCTTGTGAATCCACGTAGGCAGTGGGTCTCGATCCATCAACTTCCAATCGAGCGTTGACGGAACAAGCGCCAGGAGTTTTTCGACGCTGTGCCCCGCGCCACCAGATAGTATGAGCACAAGGTAGGCATTAAAACGGAGTCACTGACGCGATGTTCCACCCCTTGTAGTAACCTTTCATTTTGTCCGCGTTACCTTCAGCAGTCCACGATTCCACGCCCCCTTCAGTTTCATCAGGGTGTATCATGACGAGGTTATATTCTTTCTTGGCACGCTGTCCAGTCCTTGCTTTAGCTCCCTGTGTTGATCAATGTTGATAGAACACCGGCTTACAATATTATAGCCAACGATGTGACCTTTGGGACCCATCCATATAATCGAGTCCGTCTCCTCCACCAGCACCTTCAGGTCATCGTCCTGTAGGAGTTTCTCAGTCGGGATAATGGCTCTGTAAGCAGCATCTCCAGTAGCCCTGGGTTTGTCTGGCCCGCCGACAACGTACTCCCGGGTAATGCTCTTGACTCCGTCAGCACCAATGATCAGGTCAGCATATACGACCTCCCCAGAAGCAAGAGTCAAGCTAGGTTTCGACGGGTCCACAGATACAACGCGGCAACCGACACGGACATCGCAGTGTGGCTCAGTGGCCTCATAGAGTATTTGATGGAAATCAGCTCGCTATTTTAGCCTGGTCAGGGAGAATTGGTGGAGTAAGGAGAGGACTCAACATGTATGTGGTAATAAGGGGCACCGTATGCCTTATCCATCGCATCCCCAAACTCTGTCCACCCTACAACCTCATTGTTCGTCCCTGGAGGTTGACATCAAGTAAGGTCGCTGGGACACTTCAATGTAACGTAACTCACATCGTCTAATGCTTAAAGCCTGTGGTTTGACGCCAAGTTCCTCGAGACGTGGGTGAAGACCCCAGCGGATCAGGAGACGCGAGACGTTAGGGCTGGCTTGAATGCCAGCGCCCACATCGCCGATGGCTAGCGCTGCTTCCAGGATTGTAACCTTGTGACCTGCCTGTGCGAGGCAGTATGCAGCGGCGAGGCCTCCTAAACCGCATCCTATTACTACGATGTCGAGGGGCAGGGAAGCTCGCCTTCCTTGGTATAGATGGTCGGGCTGATGGGTTGAGTGGGTGTCCATAGCACAGATGAAAGACCCAGGGATGATGGAGGGCGTGAAAGGCGTACTGGAGTGGGCGGACCAATGATTGATATAGGGTGTGAATAAGGATTTACTATTTTGCCGACCTGTTGGTATAATAACCCACTCGGTTCTCCCGTCAGTCAGGCCAAAATACTCAAATCAGGTCATATATATTGATTCAATTATCAAGGTTTTTCGCCCGTCCTCGTCGCCGTTTCGTGGTTTCTCAGCCCCTTGAATTAGAAGCAGGACTCTTGACTCAGGTGAGTATAGATTAGAGATGGCGAGTCGGACTTACGGGGACTCCGCAGTCACTAGCCAGATTTCCTTCAATGTTGACGAAGATGAATTAATGGGAGCGTCTTGGCACTTTGGGTCCAAGTTGTCTGTGGTTAGATATCACGTGGACACGCATCCTGTCACTTTTGTCATTAACGACGTTGTGAGAGTTCGTTTAAACATTTGCACATCTCAGGGCTCCCAGGCACAAGATTGCAAGCTCCACGGAGGGTCAGGATGTCTTCGCTCAGTCACAGGACGCTTGCCAAGACGATACGGTCGTCTGACTGTTAGGCGCATTCAACCAGTAACCGAATTGGACTGCAAGAAGAATGAATTGTAATTATTACGGTAATGAAACTCCAAGTAGTAGTGTAGATAAACATCGAGTTTCGTCCACTTAAGTACTCGGATATGGTCCGCATCAACGATAATGGACGAGCCACATGGACATTAATATTGGAAGGTCCGAAGGATAAAGTCAACTCAAGTCGATTAGCATTATCACGCATGTTTGCAAACTTCAAGCTTCAAGCTTCATTGCAAGCCTTGTACGTCTAACAAGCTCGGAGCATCTAGTGGTAAGCGCGATACCATCCAGATGGCCTGAACTTTTGCACACTCTTTTCCCACCACAGCAGGATTCCGTTTACCAGAACATTAGTTGCGGCGTTTGATCGAGATAAAACTCTCGCACCCACATGCACCTGTGAGTCGCGAAGACAAGTTTAGACGCAGTGTAGCAAAAGTCTGGATAATAGCTTATCTCGATCCCAGATTCTAGCGAAGGCCATCTGTCGAAAGTTCGCCCGACAAGCATTGATTTTGCCGTGGTCATGACGTTGCCAAGTACTGTACAGAAATTTCGGATTCCTCAGTACCTATCGGAATTGCTCATACCCGAGACACATCTCGGGCGACGTGATGACTGGTGTTTCTGCGATCCTAATTCCTAACCAAGGGTCCTGGTTTTGTAAATTGTGAGGTAAGGTTGCATATCTACTACTTTCCGTAGTTTGAGGCATGCATAGCAGATACTTACCTGATCAACTTCCAGGCTAAGATATGACCAGGGCATGTTTGTCTTTCTGGGAAAACAGCGGCTAGGATGGCGAAGAACATTGTCTTAGCTGCACCTGTTCCGGCAATCACTGAACAGTCGAGGTCAAGTACGGGTGCCCCCGACGTCAAGCTGCCAAAGTATCTTCTCGCGGGTGTCATTGGAAGTATATTTATGCTGATGATTGAGTTGATGTGATAGTCTTGCCCGATTCTTCGGCTGCTCGTTGATGGGATTCGACACGGATAGAGAAGACATCCGAATGCAGTCCCGAAGCTAGTGTCTGCTGCACGTCAATCAACGAAGCACCTGCCTCACTATTAAGTGCACTTACCAACGTTCTACCTAGGGCTGTGTCAAGCCTAGGCTGTTGTGATTCTGAGCTTGCTCAGGTCGCAAGTACTATGTATGTCACCGGAACCCCGAGTCGGTTCAAAACCATGAAACATTACAATTTTCTTCCTACAGTTTCTTCCAGATGCAGCGGGGGCCTCTTTTGCTGGCCAATACCTTATCGTCTTACTACGGTGTTCCAGGGCCGGCACTTTGCGCAAGCTCCGAGACGCATCGGTCAATCTTGAAGTTTTGAAATTCCGGTCTGTCACAGTACAGCGCCCTAGTAGTTGCTCACTTGGAGTATTACCAGCGGTGCTATGACGTGTCTCAACAATCCTATCTTTATGAAACGAGTACTAGCCCTCCCTGGCTTTTCGGATCCATTCAGACGAATTGGGATGTCGGATGTTAAGCTTGCGTGTTTTGGATGTTTCACAATGGATCCTTGATGATGCAAGAATGATTGGATCGAGTTGATCCAGCAGAGTGACTTATGATCTGATCCCTGATGCAAATTCAGTGTGCTATTATTGTTTTGATTCAGTCACGATTTGAGTTTAAACCTTGTGATACTGTACAGGAGCTTATAATCTACAATCAATTTGCTTTGGATGCAACTTCGTGACCTCAATTTCCAATCACTAAGTAGTTCCATCAGTAACGAGACAATGCAGTGTGGAACAGATGGTCCTTGTTGGCAAGAGTGTATAGCCGTTCGAGAGCAGCTTTCGGCTCAGGATTAGCGACCACCTCCCAATGAGCCTAGAAGTCAACGACACATCAGTACGTCCAAAAACACGATAATTTTCGTGCCTACATCAACGCTCGCCCAACCACCAACAAGAATAATCACATTCTCATCCTCCAGCGTAGGCCCAAACACAAGCATCTTCTTACTCGTGTCCGAGATCTTAGTGAGGATCTTGAAGACCTCTGCGCGATGACTGGGGTTTTTGAGCGTGAGGAGGAGGACTTCCGTGACAGGCTGTTGGAGTGCGATGGGATGGCTGTTGAAAATTACATGGTACATCTTCGACCAGCCCCCATAGGAGGGTTTCAGAAGTTCAAGCAGACGACCGTATGAGGGGGCCGCCAACATTGCCTGATGTTGCGCTAGGCTATCCCAGTCTGAAGCCAGGTCATTATCGCTCACCCTTTTCAAGACTGGCGAAACGTGTAACACATACTGAGGAAGACATAACCTTTTGCTGGGTTCTCGATCTGCAATCCAGCGTAGGCGGGCCTGTCGCGATAATAGTATGATTTAGGGCACCCCGTGCTACCACTGATATCTAGTAGCAGGAGAACGATACGTACTTGCGGAAGCCATCAGCCTTTGAAGCCATGTCGAATGCAGGCTTTACAATTGACTGGTCATTACGAAATGCCTCTGTAGTGTCGAAGATGACAAGTTCAGTCGTTGGGATAGACATGATTGCGGGTGAAGCTTTAGGAATCGGTGCCCTTTACAATATCACCTATTTATATAGGTTTCTCGATGTATTTCCAACTGTCGGGTGGACTCGTGATACCGAATTGAGTTCCTGCCTATCGCGCTAGCTCTTGGGCTTCATCAGCTTGCACATGACTGATTCAAAGAAGCGGTACGTACATAGTAACTTGCCTCGATATATAGAAACTGGTATGTGTGAAGATATGTCACGGAATGACACGGATCCAAGAAAAGCACATACAGGGCGTGCTAACTTACATTGCCACTCTGATTCCGAACATCCTGGAATGCAGAAATTATTCGTCTGAACGTGCGTTTAGGAAGGACCACGTACATCTCACAGATGGCGGCTCCTCTCAGGATTTATCATCTATAGTTTCAGAGTCTATTTTCGAGCTTGATCTTCTGCGTTGTCCGCGTTGTAGCATGGGTCGGATGTAGGGCTGCCAACTGGGTCAATGATCACCAGATATCGAACCAAGAAATACAATATAAGCCGCAGTAACCTCATCCTTGTTCGTAGGCTCCGGCTGCCCTATTTGCCTGGTATACGCGGCCATCAAAGATCCCTAGCACACTATCGAACACGGTTGATACGTCGAGCCGTACAGATATTGTTTACACGGTCCTGTCTAGAGGAGAGCTGCGAGTGATTTGCGATCCTTCATGTTCTGGACTTCTCTCTGTAGATGGAACCAACTTGCATGCACATCCTAGACTCGTGACCAGTCTGACTATACGGCAGTTTGAGATGTTGAGATGTCTCACGTGACTTGTCCGCGGTAGCCTTAAACACCAGGCTGGTCACGA
This sequence comes from Suillus ampliporus, assembly GCA_016584345.1. Lineage (NCBI taxonomy): Eukaryota > Fungi > Basidiomycota > Agaricomycetes > Boletales > Suillaceae > Suillus > Suillus ampliporus. The sequence continues at coordinate 21,004 of JABCPV010000382.1, read as the reverse complement.
GTTGGGATCCCCCTTCCTCCCCTATATGCCCTGTTAGTATGTTTTTCCTCCAAACCAGCTTGTGTGTCTCACCGTTGGATTTTCGGCTCCTCCACATTGTTAATTTGGCCTTTCGTCTCGGATTCGCCACTACTAAGTATAAGTAGTAGTGCTTACCAAGTATTGCAAGGATGTGCCTTCAGTAGGCGTATCTACGCGTGATGTGGCAATGCATCAGATGAACGCAACATTTATTCTTACTTGGACCTTCTTCGCAATCTTTGCTTTGTGGTGTTCCCCGATACCCACTTTAGTGGGAGAGGGTTTTGTCGCGTTAATTCGCGCAAGCACCGATACCGTGAAGTACGGTAGTATATACATCTTATTGCCAGCCATGTTGAAGGCCATGCAGACCAAGGTTACGCAAGTACGAACGGTACATGACTGTTCTAATCGCAATGGATTCACTTCCAGAAATCGGCCTCTCCCATCGTCCTGAAGGGTGTTAGTCAGCGGCGTAGAGCGAAAAAAAGTGACCACGCTACCTCTTGATGATTGCATTGACACGCTCGACGTCGTCGTCTGTGCAGTCGGTCACGCTGTGCTTACTCCCCGTGACATGCTTGAAAGCTTGACGACCAACGCGTTACCGGAAATGTTGTGCTCGCTGTAGGTAAGTTTAGTCATGTCGGAGCTCGAATTTGAGCTTCCTACTGTGGTCACTCGGAGCACGTGTCAATGCACGTGGCACGTGTCCAATTACATAAAGTTTTTCCGGGTAAGATATCGACGACGACGATCGGTCGTGGCTCATCACTGCAGATGAGCCCTGTGACACTGTTCTGTGATGGTCCGGAACTGCATCAGGAGGAGTCTCGCAGGCCACATCATAGAAAGAACGCGAACTTGCTTGCTAGCCGACATTACTTGGTAAGTAATGGGTTTTCCTTGGCCCCATGAATTCCCCCTCAGTGCACATGATTGGCTGGCATGGATCACCAGACATCATGCACGCCACCTGAACCAGGTCATCAGAAACGGCCAATGAGAAACTGTGATTCGTCTGAGTTCTCACCACTTGTACTAATTTACTAATATATAGGCTTAGTAGTATCCTGCAAGGCTTATCTTTGGGCAACACATCATGGCTAAAAATGAGTCCATCGGAACTTAAGGCGAGTGAGAGATAATACTAATAGCGTGAGTCATTACAAGAGATTCTGAGCCTCTGAACATTCATGTCCTCTCCCAGTGAGAGTAGATCGCTGTTGCGTCCAGAGTTCGGCGGCTCTACGGCGGCCAGTGCCTACGGTACATCTCTGAACACCAATGACGACCTGGAGTCCATCTCTAGGAAGGTTTTGGAGAGGAATCTTCTGCGGAAGATTGATTTCAGAGCAGCGTATCTTGTTCTGGTTTACATCTTGAATCAGGTGCGTAGCATCAGTTGTCCCGTCTCTTGCCGCCTGTGAAGTACCACGATCACAGATGGATCGAAGTAATGCTGCGTAAGGCATCCTGAAAGGAATTTATATGCTTCTATCTGATCACCCGCAGCGCCGCAAGGCTTCGTGGTTTCGAGGAAGACCTCGGCATGAAGGGTAGACAGTTCAATACGTTGATCAGCAGTCTATACATCGGCTATGTGTTGATGCAAACACCATCGTGAGTACTGTAATTTGAGCTTTCAGTAATCCCCTGTGAACTATGGTGGCAGAAATTTAATACTCAGTCACATTTCGAAACCATCGCTATATCTATCGAGCAATATGGCGCTCTGGGGTCTGCTCACCACCCTCATTGGTGTGTCTTGTTGTCTTAACTCAGTTTGTTGTGGCGGATTCAAAATGGACGGCAACTCGTAATGAAGGGATATCCACGACGTTGGTGTATCGTACATCACTGCACGATCGAAACACTGATGTACATCTTCGCAGCTACTACCAAGCACTCTCTTCACGCTTTCTTGTGGGATTCTTAGAGGCTACGTTTTATCCCGGTGCTGTCTATCTGCTTTCAAGATGGTACTTCCCCGAGTTCAGTCAACAGACTAGCTTGCTAAATGGCTGCAGGTATAAGCGAGAAGAGCTTGGCTACAGGACCGCGTTCTTCACTGCAGGAATCGGTATTAGCAATGCTTTTGGTTCTCTGCTAGCCTCTGTAATTCTGGCGACCATGGAAGGATTTCTTGGTTATGCTGCCTGGAGGTTGGTATCGTTTTCCGTCAGATGTTTGACACAGTCGATTGACTATAATCAGGTGGCTGTTTTTCATAGAGGGTTGTTTGACAGTTGTTGTCGGCATTTGTGGGATGTTCATACTTCCTGATTATCCTTCGAGCCCTGCGCGTTGGCTCACTCCCGCAGAACATGCTCTCGCTCAAAAGCGTATGGAAGAGGATTCGGAAGGTCATGGTCCGGTTGAACCTAAGGCATCTGGTGGCTCTTCCGATCTTCTGTCGATGATCACAGATTGGAGAGCGTGGTTGGTTGGCGCAGCATTGTCTTGCTGTAATGCATCTATGTCGTTTAACATGTTCTTCCCGACATTGGTGGCCACAATGGGGTACTCGCCTACTATCAGTCTTCTGCTGTGTGCACCACCGTGGATTGTGAGCACAATCACCGCAGTCACTGTCGCACGGTAAGCCTATTCTGACGGAGTGAATGGGAAGTACTTACAATTTTCAAGTCGTTCTGATGCAAAGCGTGAACGCTTTGGGCATATGGTATTTGCCTTGTCGATGCTGATCACGGGATATACTCTGGCCATGTCCACAATGAATATTAACGTTCGCTACATCTCACTGTCAGTAATATTTTATGTTCCGCTTAACTTACCCACTCATATTATTCAACTAGCTTTCTCATGACCCAAGCACAGGTCGCGAATGTCATCTTGTTGACATGGATCAGTAACACGTTCGCTCGCTCCAGCTCCAAGCGCGCAGTTGCGATCGGGTTCATGAACTCCATTGGAATGGCGGGGAGTATCCTATCGCCGTCAGTCCCTTTCTCGTATCTCCCGCGTGTTACAATTGATGACATACAGGTATATCTGGTCATCGAGCTGGGGTCCGACATATACCAACTCGTACCTCATCTGCATTATGCTGGCCAGCACATGCATTTTATTGTGCTGGGTGTTCAGGCGGCATCTTGAGCGATTGAATGAAACTGCTGAAGCAGAAGAGCGTGAATTGAGCCTTCCTAAAGGTTATAGATACCTATTGTAGCAGGTGGCAATATTTGATGTGATCTGCATCGTCTGTGCTGGTTTGCGGCATGTGACTGATGCAATATGAGATTACATATTGCAAAGAAATTTCGAGATAGCCACTTGCAGGTCGGTGTCTCGACTGATGCTCCTGTTTACGAATGGCGGTAAGTGCATGGATCATTTGAGTTTCAAAGCGATGTTTTAGTATATTTACCTCGTCGTGTCTCAGAAGGACCACGCATTAACCAACAAAGTTTATCGCTCGGCCTCGTCAGTATATATTAGTACTAGCTATAGTGGTGTTGGTGCGGACAACATGATTATTTGTTCCTTGCGTCGAAGTGCTGCGTCAATTGGTCAAGAGGTGGCAAAGACTATAAAGGGTGTTGAACTGGCTAGCGACTGCACAGCACATGAAATGTACTTGGAGAAAGGTGGTACTACTGCATAGTCCTGCAAAAACTCAGGAAACCAGGAAAATCTAGCACTCAATAAGAATCCACTATGTACTACAAAGGTACTTAGCGGGGAAAAGACTAGAGAATAGAATAAAACGGAGTGGTACCAACGCCCACCCCTAGTTAATTTAGTTAAACACATTGTTGTTTCCGAGGTCCGGCATAACGAGCAAGATTTTTGTAGGTTTTTTTTTATAAACTAAAAAAACGACGGAGCAAGGCAAGGAGCAAGGCACTTAATAGTCGGCGACGCCGACCGCTCAATCTATCATGATGCAGGAGCTGAGCTTATGATTGCCTTCGATGCCACTTCAATAATCTTAGCTATCAACAGCTACTTTCATTCGCGAGGGGTCAAGGCAACATGGAATAGATGGTCCTTGTTGACAAGAGTGTATAGCCGTTCGATCGCAGCTTTCGGCTCCGGATGAGTGACTGCCTCCCGGTGAGCCTAGAAGTCAACAATAGCATCAGTACATCCAAAAAAAAGACAAGATATTCTCCACGCCTACCTCAACGCTTGCCCAACCGTTAACAAGAACAATCACATTCTCATCCTCCAACGTAGGCCCGAACACGATCATCTTCTTAGTAAATTCCACGAGCTTATTGAAGATCTCGAACACCTCTGCGCGATGACTGGGGTCTTTGAGCGTGACGAGGAGAACTTCTGTGACAGGCTGCTGAAGTCCGATGGCTTTGTCGTTAAAGATCACATGGTACGTCTTCCCCGGACCCGCGAGGGCGGGATCTAGGATTTCACGCAGAGGTCCATACGAGGTGGACGCCATCGCTGCCTGATGGTGCGCTAAGCTATCCCAGTCTGAAGCCATGGAATTAATGCTATTTCCCCTTTTCAATGTTAGCGAAATATGTGAAGCGTACTGAGGAAGAGATAGCCTGTAGCTGGGTCCTCGATCTGCAATCCAACGTAGACGGGCCTGTCGCGGTATCAGCGTGCCCCATGCTACCGCCAATATCAACTAGCATGAGAGCGATACGCACATCTGGATACCATCAGCCTTTGACACTATGTCCAACACAGGGCGTAAAATTGAGCTGTCATTGCGAAAGGCCTCTGAAGTGGGGAAGATGACGATTTCAGTGGTCGGGATAGACATGATTGCGGGCGGAACTTTGGATGTCCGTGCCAGTTATAATACAATATCACCTCTGTATATCGATGGATTTTCAAATTTGGTGTGAACTCGTGTCACTGTTCTCCAGCGTACACGTATAGCTGCCTATTGTTGACGTCCTCAGTTCACACGACTGATTTCAAGAACAAGCGCATACGTAGTAACTCGACAAGATATATAGAAACCGTGACTCACCGAATGACATGGATTCAAGAGAAGCACATAAATACTGGTTCTCGATCTGCAATCTGGCGTAGGCGGGCCTGTCGCGATAATCGCATGATTAGGGCACCCCGTGCTACCGCTGGCAGGAGAACGATACGCACTTGCGGAAGCCATCAGCCTTTGAAACCACGTCGAATGCAGGGCGTGCAATTGACTGGTCATTACGAAACGCCTCTGTAGTATCGAATTCGAAAATAACGGTTCAACTTCGGTGGTTGGGATAGACATTATTGCAGGTGAAGCTTTTGGAATCGACAATATCACTTACATAAATATATTGATTTCTCGATGAATTTCCAACTGTCGGGTGGACTCGTGATACCGATCTTCCGAAAGTCGAGTTCCTGTCTATCGCGGACGGCTCTTGGGCTTCACCAGATTATACATGACTGATTTCCAGCAGCGGTACCTGCATAGTAACTTGCCTCGATATATAGAAACTGGTATGTGTGAAGGTACCTCAAGGAATGACACGGATCCAAGAAAAGCACATGTGAAGACAGGGCGTGCTAGCTTACATTGCTACTCTGATTCCGAACATCTTGGAGCGCAGAAATTATTCGTCTGAACGAGAGGACCACGTACATCTCACAGATAGCGGCTCCTCTCAGGATTTATCATCTATGGTTTCAGAGTCTATTTTCGAGCTTGATCTTCTGCCGTGTCCGCGTTGTAGCGGCTCTGACTGCACTCATTGCCAGAGTGCCTCGTATACGCGACCATCGGAGATTCCTGATATATACAGAACGTTTGCAGGTTTTGTCTATCAAAGGGCGTCGCCCAACGGAAAATAAACGATGGTTCAAATTTTTTTGGAGATTCCTAGCTCGCTATCGAATGCAGTCAGTACGTCAAGCTGTACAGATATGGTTTACACGAACCTGCCTATGGACTAGTCCGAGAAGCTGAAAGGCCATCGGTTACTCCAATAGCATTGGGCAGAACATCAAGGCAAAGGGCTACACGGAGATCCGCAGGGCCATCCGTAGTTGTTAGTAAATTTTACTGTGACAATGATGCAATCAGAAACTCCGTAGGTAGCATTTAAAGATAGCAACCGACTAGTCTATAAAGACAGCGCCCAGCAAATGCGCTGTACCCATGACCACCCATAGAACGCTGAGCGGTTTCGATATCACTGACTCTAAAATGAAATAGCGTAGGGTAACATCTAGTCTCCACCTAGCAGCACCCTCAGGCAGCAGTTTCCTCGGCGGTAATAAGGGGTCTTTCAGACCCGGGTTCTTTGTTATGGGAAACTGGGCTGAGAGACCCTTCATCTTGCGAGGATCTTGCTAGTTACGATTCTATAATAGCCTATGGCCTCGTTTGCCCTCCTCTTGCTTGCATCGTTTGCCTCCTTCGGGAGCATCATTGCCCTCCCGCACCTCATTGCCCTCCTCCAAGATGGGATCGAGATCTGTTTTGTTCTAGCATCCTCTCATCATTCAACCACGTGTTCATCGACATTTGCTCTCTCTGTGGAATCCCATAAGTGTCACGCAGGCAGTCGCTTCCATGGCTCCAAGTCACTGCTGTGATTGTGTCGCTGCGGTTCAGTGCACCGTTCTCGTTTGTTGTCATCTTGTTAGTATTTCAGACGTGTTTGGTATCATCTTGTCCTTACTGTTTTCCTAGCAACCAGATTTTCCAACCTGTGCATGAAGTCTGTGCACAACACTGACATTACCTGAGCTCAGTATGAGTTTGTCTCTAGTATTCCTCCCAGTGGACCCGCTTGCAGCCAGGGCACAGATCCATTCACGCCATACGCCGGCGGTTACCTCGACCACCCGCCACCTCCACTTGTTTCTCCTGCCCTTACCCGCACCGTCGCACAACAGACGACTATATGTTCACCCGCGTTCACCATCAAGTATGTTCACCATTCGGGTGACCTACTAGGCATGATGCCTGGCATTACTGCTGTAAAAGTGAGTTTGGATTGACATGTGTTCTTTGTGTGATCTAATCGCGTGCCTTGCAGGGTTTTTGCGATTTTCATGCTCACGTAGATCTGCTGCATCCGCAGGGACAACACCATGACTGGTCCGCAGCCGAAGCTTGCTAGTCTATGGAAGTAATTCATGGTACTATCCCTCCCAGCCCTCTGGCGTGTACCCAACCACACCTCCCAGCGCACCCCAAGTGCGCTACAGCAATCCACTGCTACCTCCGACTGCACCCTCCAGCACTCGCTACTATCTATGCTATAGCATTCCGCATGGCCACTCGTCATCAATTGTCCATGCTCTCGCTCCCGCCGTTCTACCTGCTCCAGCACAGACGCAGACCTCGTTGATCAGTGATGCTCTCGCTCACGCTGTGATGATTTTAGAATGGGTAAGATACTATTAACTGTACTAGTACAATCCATGTTTTTGTAATAGCTACTTTATATGATCTATGTGCTCCCGAGGGTAAACTTTACAACGACCGTATGAGGCGGCCCAGCTTAAATATGTTACGGCTAGTTGTACCAAGTCTGAACTAGTGTTAATTGGAGGCACAGTCTCGATGTACTAAAGTCTACTAGTAAGCCTTGAATGGAGTTGGAGTTTTGGTGCTACGATCGAAGCTTGACAGCGCAATACCTAGTACAATACATTGGTATCACTGCAAGTGGCAACAGGCGTCTTGCCTGTAGTAGCCCATCGGTCAGGTGCACCCTTGAGGATTCTGTTGATATAAGTGATAAAGTAAGCATGCGGTGTTTTCGGTAGTGGAGTTTTTGCTTTCTGACCCATAAGTACTATCATTCGATGGGAAATGCACAATTTTCACTTATTGCGGAATAGCAACACAACAACAACACATATTCATATCGGATCTACTGTAGTGTATACCTTAGGTTCTCTGCGCATTAGGCCCAACAAGAATTATTTTATTTTATTGCGAACTTGTTGCAGCGGCAGCACTGGAAGTTGAGATGTCGAAAACACAATAGAAATGCACAATTTCGTCACACTATGTCACGTGTGGCACCTCGGCCAATACGCAATGATATCCAAAGTCCGACAGCGCGCAAAGCGAATGCACTGGCTGCACAAATCGTGGCAACAAAGCGGAGACTCAACCAAGCCGAGAGTGTGATTTCCCAATCTAGCCTGACTGTCACACTTTGCTCATGAATCGTGGATAACACGCTGTGGTGGTGTTCTATTGACATAGAAACACCTGGAGTAGATTCAGAATGGTGTATTTCATATATGTTGAAGTTCCTATGTCGATAGGTTAATGGGATCTGGGTGGATCTTGGGTTTAGTGTCTAAAAATCACTCATTTTGGGTTCACTTGCACAATGTTTCATCTCGGGAAGGCTTCACAGTGCCGATTTTAAATATTTGATTTGGTAGTCTTATTGAACATATGCTAATACTTGTTCTCCAGCTGTTCTGAATGAAATATATGTAGAGTGGTGAGCTCTGGAGTGCATTGTGCATTACCCATCAACTGTGCATTCCAGATCAGGTGATAGTACTACAGAGGCCAAATACAAACACTAATTGCAATGGACAGTGCGAGCATTCTGAGCGTTAATTGGTTTATTCAGATATTCTACTGAACATATTGCAGACTTATGAGTATGTTGTGCAGCATCTCAATATGCGCACTAGCAGGACTTATGCCAAAGGTAGAGCTATCAGGCTATGTTTTTGTTTCGTACCTATCGTTATACAGATGCTGATTGGTTGATCAATGGTGTGCAGACATCCTCTGTGCATCCTCAACTTCGTCCCTCTGAGTCACTGGGTGCACCGAGAACCTCCTGTTGAACTTGATCAACTTGACGCATGTCATGTAGTCATGTGATTTTGTGTACTCACGTCACGTCACATCACATGATCTTGTGTACTCCACCGTCACTCATATCTCATATGCATGTGTAGGTTGTACTCCTCCCCATTAATATTGATATTCTATTCCAACTAACGTGGTTGGCACTGGCAGCGTCCTGTTGAAGGAGCCACATCCTGCCATTATGGAGGAGCATCCTCAGGCTGTGCCAAATACTCATATCTATGTCTAACCTCCCAATGCCATAGCATTCAACACCCATCTTCCACCTCTTCCACAAGACCAACAAGACCTGTAACCTGCCAAACCTATATCATGTTGCATGTGATGATGCGACACAGTACGTCCATCCACTGCCAATGTGGCTGCAACATGAAACTTGGCACTTTAGGACAATAGAACAAAGAACTGGATAAGGATACGATTGAGGTGAGCTGCGGAGCGTACAAGGTCCGTACTGCCCCAGATCATCCCTACCACCTTGTTCAACTGATGATTTGATGGGTCATTCAAGTCACTGAGTCCTTTTGGGTGCTGTTGGTAACATCCCTTCAGCAGCCTTCAGCCCTGATACTAGATCATCCCCCCGCTCAATTTCAACAATGAGCATGTTCTCATACATGATGTGCCCGCGAAGTGTGGCGAGTGGTCTAGGTAAGTTTTTTAAATCTGTTTATGTGTAATTACATATTTTCACACAGGCTTCCTCTATAACCATGATCATGGTCTGAATAACACGCCCAACCGCACCCAACCACACCCTCTGGCATCATCCTGCACCACCTGCCCACACCTTACCATCAAGACCTAGTGCCACATTACAACAGATGTAACGTTCATGAAGGCTGGCAGCCTCACTACAGCTCGACGGTGTATCGGGCTGAGAATATACACACCTGACTCTGGTCCTATGATGAGCCTTTTAACCTGCTCTGTAGTACTAGTATACAGTTGCTTTCAATGACAGATTATGCATGTACTCTCTCACCAGTTGAACAAAGTGCTTTTGAGGTTCACACAGTGAGAGAAGTCTTGTTGAATGAGATGCATTCGAGGTTCGAAAACACTCAGAAATAAGTCTCACCAAACGAGATGCATTTGAGGTTCATGAGGTACCTGACATGAGAACATTCAAAAAATCACTCAAAGTGAATCACTTTCGCGAAGCTAGTAAATGAAACTATTTAGAACCGTCAATTTCAAAAAAAATCCCTGAAGCTCAGGCCACAGATCTAGAAAATAGATCTAGGATGTGCCAGTCTTGTCCTCCATAACGGGAGTTGAATGGCGGCATAGTACTACTAATGCCAAATTCAAGTTGACAAGGCCATCGTACATGGCAGTGAATGAGGGCAACAGTGGACAGCACTGTGTGATGAGGAAGGGAGCAAACGCACAACGCTCGGACAAGGAAGAGTGCAAACTAGTACTACACTTACCACAAGAACCTCCGCCAGAACCTCCAAGTGAACCTGAGCTAAATATCCAGGATCCTATTGTGGAAATGAGGGAGAAGCCTCCTGGGGATGATAGGCTTTCAGCCTAGTTTCCCATAACATGGAAACCGGGTCTGAAAGACTGTGTGAACCTATTTGAAGTGCTGCCAAGGGTGCTAGCCAGACCCATAGAAAACTCAGAATGAAGATAGTCGTTCCTGGGTGTGGCTATTTTGACACGGTCCTGCCGCGGCTGCTGTGACGTGCAAGACTTGCCAACCTGAGTGCATGCAAGCTGTTCAGACACAGTTCTTTCAAGTTATTCAGTTCCAGTCTATGTTCCTCCTACTCTGGCACTGTCGCAGCAGGTTCTATCTGTTTAGTTGTTTGTGCCTACCATCTAAATTCATGTTTGTAGGAATGCACAACACTTGATGCAACTTTCAAGTCCCCCGAGGCTGGGCCAGACATTGCACCTTAGTACATATGGTGCAAGAGCTTCTGCCTGACGTGAATGTATGATGTTATAGATGCACATTTATCATTGTGCGTTCCGCGGCCTGCGCGCTGCCTGTTTTGGTGACCTGTTTGTTGTGAAGTCTGTGTGCTGCCCTTTGCAAAGTCTATGCACTTTGCTTTTTTTTTGCTAGTATTTTTTGTAGGGCTTCATCATCTTCTACACATGTCCCTGTTGGCGCATGCATATACGCGCCATACGTGTCGTCTTCTTGCGCCCACATGTATTGATCTTCTTGATCTTCTTGCCATGTGCGCGATCCATGTTCTGTGCCTCACCATGCGTGTCTCATCACCTACTGTACAGTTCCTCTATCATATCACCATTGTCACAAGCCCCCTGATCATTATGTCACCTTATCATATATATTACATGTCTCTTGTAGTTACACCTCAGCATTGATTCACACTCCTGCTGAGGTATGTTTGACACTATAGCTCTTGTAGTTATACACACTAACATTATGTCCTAGCTAGTCACTCTGTTCTAGGTACTTAATGTTATCAGTGTTGATTCACACTCCTGCTGAGCTAGTCACTCCATTGTAGCATCTAGAGATTATGAGCCCTGGGCTCTAAACTAAGCCCAGACAAATAGACCAATGGAGTTAGATCTAATCAGATGACATTGTTTGAACACTCACCTTCATTTCAACGAATCTAGACTTTGCTGTCTACATGTCGATCATGATGGGGAAGTATGATCATATCACTGAGCTGACCGGTTCAGACGACTATGCGAGCTGGCGCCACACTGTGACCCTCGCATTGCAGGGCGAAGGCCTGTGGAATCACTGCAGTACTGGCACTGATCCCAATGACTTCACTAACTTTGCATCTGACATGCCTACAGCTGCAGTACCCGCAATACCCACAAGTGCAGAGAAGAAAGAAATGATCAATTGGATCAAGGAAGATGCCCATGTTACAACAACGTGCGTGCCCCATCCTTTTTCCTTCACATCGTCACACTTTCACCTCGTCATGACATCACCAGACCTCATCCATTCACAGAAGCTTGATGCTTCTCTTCCTTTAGATCTGTGGACCTTCTTTTGCTTCTCTCTGATTGCCGTATGCTTCCATTCTTCTCTGATATTCCATCGTATTCTATGACATTCTACTTCTCGCTTCTAGCTTGCCTTGTGTACTATATTTCCGTTCTTCACGCTTCCTTTTCTTCTGATCTTCCCATGTACCCTTGACCCTGATAGACCGGCCCTAAACCAGCCTACTTAGTATATATAGACCTTCGATTACGCTTGTATTTCCCTAACTTGAATCTGCTCAGTTTTAGACCTTGAACTCCAGTTCCTCTGAGATGAACTCCTTTGCATTAGGGATCCTCACTGTCAATTCTCTTTGCACTTTGCATCGAGCCCTTGAACCCTTCGTCTGTGGACTTAGGTCTTTGCCTTTAGACTTCGACCACTGTCGTCGTCTACCTTCTCTTGATCCCACTTCGGCCTCAGCCGTTGTGCTCCCTGAACCCAGGATTATATCCTGGTCTTGATACGCTTGCTACTTCGACCGTCCTTGTAGGACTTAGCAAGAAGAACTATCCAAGTGTGTAACAGCCCAAGCCAAGGGCATCATTTGCCGCCATCTCTCCGCCGTCGTCCAGACACTTCTAGGCAAAACCTTGACAGCGTGCCAGCAATGGAAAACCCTAGCCAGGCACTTTGGCCGCCTCAATATGACCTCGCAGTTTGAGCTATGGGACCAACTCTTCAACGAAAAGTTGAAAGATGCTGACAATACATCCAGGTACATCGGCATTTTCGAAAATGGATGCCGATGCTTTGCTGAGATGGGAGTTGTCGTCACTGAGGACAAGACCATATACCTGCTGCTTCATGGCCTACTGAGAACCACAGAATGGTTGGTGTTCAGAAGACTCACCTACAGGCAGTTCAACACACCCAATTCTACTCCCTCCACCACATCTCCTGCTCAACCTCCAACTCGCATGTTTGCACAGGTTGCATCATCACTCTCAGAGGAAGTGAACTGCTTGTGGGGAGAACATAAATCCGCAGGCCCCAGTTCAGAGTATGCTAATGCTGCCTAAACCACATCCTACTCCTCCAAAATGAAGGTCAATCCCAAGATGGGGGTTCGCATCCACTGGAACAACCCTAAGGGGGTGTCCTGTGAGAATGCAGCCTGTGCCGGTGTGGGAAACATCCCCACTGTAGCCTTGCAGACATACCTCGATGCCATCCTTACCATTGCCTTATCTGCATTTCCGCATTTCCGCATTTCCGCATTTCCGCATTTCCGCATTTCCGCATTTCCGCATGTCCATCCATCTCACCCATCTCACCCGTTCAACACCTGCCTGTCTCACCTGTCCGTTCCATGTGTTCCATGTGTTCCATCTGTCATACGTCCGTCGCCCGTCCGCATCTTCCCACGCTTGCCCGCACGTTTGCATGTCTGCACTTCTGCTTGCCCAATCCATCTATTCATGTCCGTCTATCCTCATTGGTAAGTTTTCCGATCACCTGTCACTATTTTCATAAAGATCCCATTGTATTATGTACCCTTTATGCTACTTGGACCTGGATGCATGTAGAGCACTCTAAACGCGGTACCTGTCCGCCAGGGCACTCCAGATCGCTCTCCCTACATATAGACATGAAAAACATGTAGAATAGGATTGATCCAGACCTGCACTTTACTTCCCACTTTGTTTTCCTCTTAGAAGGATCCACTTTTCTGCTATTCTGACAATGAATGCTCTTTGACTTGATCTGAAATGTCTGCATTGTCCGCATCATCTGCATCTTCCCACACCCATCCGCATCATCTGTGTCTTCCCATGCCCGTCCACATCATCTCCATCTTCCTGCGCTCATCCGCACTTTCTCGCATCTACAACTCCTTCATCCTATCTACAATAGGATTGACTCGGGTCGCTAGACAGAGTCTAGTTTGTGTTTCTCCTCACATTTATCGAGGATCACTGTCCAGTAGCAATCCCCTTGGAACGAGTACAAACCTCACACCTTAGGAACTTATTGACTATAGTAAGCATCTTATTTTCCTCACCCACACTGGTCTCCCTAGGTCACTCACCCATGACCTAGAGCACTACCTACAACAGGGCGGCAGCATGGAGAGCAAGGCTCCATGGGGATGAGGCAAGAAGTCTCCAAAAAAGGAGATCGCAGCTGCAGCAGACAGCACCTCCATCACCTTGTCCAACTCACCCACACCTTCCAGCCCATCAGATGTGTCCTCAGAGCGCAGCAAGCATGAACTTGCCTGTGCAGTGATTGAGGAGCTCAATGACGACTCATTCCCGAGCATCGAGGACATCACCTGCATCACTCATCAGACCCTCTCGACCATACTCGACTCCAGAACAACATCCACCCTCATCACTGATCGTGAGTATTTCTGGACTTACTCTGACGATTCACGAGTCACTGTGAAAACCACCAATCATGGGAAGCTGCCCACTAAGGGATGAGGAGATTGTGTTGCCGATCTCACAGTTAATGGCAAGGTCTTCCGTCTTCGACTGACAGATTGTCTACATGCACCTGGTGCACTCGTCAATTTAATGTTGGTTGGATGCATGCTCAAGAAAGGCTGGGCGTGCAATTTCTCACCTTCCCCCCCACATGTGCAACTAGTGTACAGTGGAGAATCGTTAGGTGAAATCCCCATGACGGGGAACTTGTTCCTCCTTGAGCTCAAGTTCATCCTCCCAAACAGCAAGGGGGTGGCTCCATCACCACTCAATGAGATCTGCGCATTCACATGAGTCCCATTGTCATGGGATCTATGGCATGCCCGTCTTGGGCATGTAGGTGTAGAAGGGGCTAAATGCCTCCCCCTCTTTGCTAAGGGGGTGAAGGTGAACACACAAACACTGCTATGCAAGTGTGAGCCATGCATCATGGCCAAACACCCATGCAGGCCATGCCCACCTTCAACTGAACCATGTGCAGCCAACATGCTCAACCTTGTGCACTCCGACCTCTGTGGCCCATTCCCAACCATCACTCCTCACAGCAAATACTACTTCGTGGTGTTCCTCAACGATCACACCAACCTTCTGAATGTCCAGCTGCTTGCCACCAAGGACCAAGCACTAGAAGCATGGGGGATCATCAAGGTGCAGTGGGAAAACCATTCTGTATGCACCATGAAAGTATTTTGCTCAGACAATGGAGGCAAGTTCATCAATGCAGCCTTCACCCAGGCACTCCAGAGTGCAGGAATCATAAGGCAGCTCTCTGTGCCATACACCCACCAACAAAATGGTAAGGCAGAATGAGCAATCCACACCATTGAAGGGCGCATGCTGGCTATGCTAGAAACTGCATCACTCCCTCCAAGCCTGTGGGGTGAAGCGGCACTCACTGTGTGTTACCTGTGGAATTAGGTCTGAGTCCAGTGTTCTCCCTCCTGGAACAACACCCTATGAACTGGTCAACGGCAAGCAACCCTGATCTCTCCCACCTATGTGTCTTCGGCTCCCACTGTTTTTCCAGAATCCCATCCGAGTTGTGTAATGCTGTGCAGGGAGTTGAAGGAGGAATCAAAATGATCTATCATTGATGGGAAACATTGTTGACTTTTGATGCTGCGACTTGAGGGCAAGTTATGAATCAGCGAAGACTTTGCTTGTAGTATGTTCGATCAGCTGTGAGAGAATACGAGTGACTTCGATGGAATCTATTGACTGAGTAAATGAGAAATACATGTGGGTTTATATATGGCGAGAGAACAGACAAAACACTATCAAAGCGCGAGTGGCATCTAAGGGAAAGAGTAACATAGGAATGAAAGACGTAGGTACAAAGAAGAAAGAAAGAAAGAGATTGTGAATTGAACAAAGGCAAAGTGCAGTGATGTGATGTGATGTGACTTGATAGGAAGAGACAGAAAAGGAAATAGAAACAGTGTACTATGTCACGGTCATAAAAGTTGTGGTCTTAGCGAGTGTCCAGCGCTAGAGCCAAAGGCTTCCTTACAGTTGCAAGTAAAGCTTGGGCCACACTCGGGCCACACCATATTCGTGGGTTATCTGGAGGGGACCAAGGGTTACCGGTTGCATGACAGGAACACCGGTACTTTCTTTACAGCACATGACGTGATATTTGATGAAAACATGCTGTCGACTCATGACCACGACTCTGACTCTGAGGATGACAACATCCTCTCCTTCGACTCAGACACCCAAGCCGCCCCTCCTCCTGACCTCACACCAACGCTCCATGCAGCCAATATCACCGACACCGTGCCCTGCCATTCATCCTGCTCATGTGTCCTCACTAAGGCCAGTCAAGCATTTGCTGATGAAGTTGCAGCTTCCTCATGCACTTAAGGCGGTACCAACAGAAGAAGGGTTGGTGTCCATTCCTGAAGACTCGGTTGGCGAGGAAGACTTGACACAAGTCGAGCCCAATGTAGATGTTCCCAAGGCATATGCTAATGTGGTCATCAAGGAGCAGGCCAATATATCTATCCACAGCGATAAACGACACAATCCCTCCAGCGCAGACTACAACCTGAAAATCCCCCCAGCTACTTACAAGGAAGCCATGCTTCATCTGGATCATGCTCTGTGGCTTGTGGCCATGCAAAGGGAGTTGGACATCATGAAGGAGATGTCTGTCTACAAACTCGTGACATTACCCACAGGCTGCAAGGCAATTGGTAACAGATGGGTCCTTGAGTTTAAGGACAACAATAAGGGCAGTCCCACTCACAAAGCTCACCTTGTGGCCTAGGGCTTTTCACAGATCCCAGGTGTTGATTATGGCGTGACATTTGCCCCCGTCCTCAAAACCTCATCCATTCACCTCATCTCCGTGCTTGTGTGCAAGAACAACTGGGAGTTAGACAGCTTCATTGCGAAGTACGCCTTCCTGTGGGGTGTCCTCAAAGAAAAAATATTCATGTGCCAGCCAAAGGGTTTCAAGGACGGCGATTGGAAGGTCATAGTCTGGTTGATGCTGAGGACAATATATGGCTTGAAGCAGTCTGCAATGGAGTGGTATGAGCAAGTGAGGGAAGTCATGGAGGAACTTGGGTTCCACAGGTACATTGTTGACCATGCTGTGTTCATGTATGATCACATCCACAGCCTGACAGCCTGTTGCATCATCTGCATCATCGGCTTCTATGTTGACAATGGCCTCGGCACTTTGAACTCTTCCCGCTTCCTCAAATGGGTCAAAGGCTGCATTGATGAGCGCTTTGGCATCAAGGATCTTGGTGCCATCACCAAGTTCCTTGGTATCCAGTTCGAGCGTCACCATCCTACTCATCGCCTTTGGCTACACCAAGGCAAATATATCATGTACCTCCTCAACAAGTACGGCATGCTTGAGTGAAATCCAGTCTCCCTTCCCCTCAACTCCACTCATCCATTTGGGAAACCCAGCAACACTTACAATGTTGTTCTCAACCTCCCATCGCGCTACTGCAAGATCGTAGGAGAGCTTCTCTACCTCGCAGTGTGCACACGCCCAGACATTTCCTTTGCTGTCAACTCCCTTGTGCAGCACAATGCCAGCCCATCTGCCGCTCACTTTTCCACTGCTGAGCGTCTCCTGTGCTACCTCGCTAGAACAATCAACCTCTGAATGTCTTATGGTGGCGACCACGCTGACAGGGAGCTTCATGCTTACTGCAATGTCGACTGGGTGAGCAACCCAGACAATCACCTCTCCATCTCTGAATACGCATGGTTCTACGCTGGAGGGCTCCTCTCTCACGCATCAAAAAAGCAGGCCACCCAGGCCCTGTCGTCCACAGAAGCTGAGTACATGGCTATTACTCACACAATCCAGGAGGGTCTCTGGCTTTGCTCGATCTTCTGAAAGCTCCACGTCTCCCTTGCCTCACCCATCATCATTCACATTGATAACACTGGTGCCATCACTCTTTTGAAAGAAGTGAAAAACCACATACACTCCAAACATATTGACGTCTGTTACCATTTCATTCATGGCCACATTGAATGTGGTACCTTCCTGCTTCAGTGGCTCCCTTTGCATCGCAACACTGTGGACATTCTCACAAAATCTCTTGTGCATCTGCTGTTCCTCAAGCATGTCATTGGTCTTCAGCTTGTACCTCAGTGAGGGGGTGTGTTGGCAAATGCATATATGTGCCATATGTGTTGTCTTCTTGCACTCACATGTATTGATCTTCTTGATCTTCTTGCCATGTGCGCAATCTATGTTCTGTGTCTCACCATGCGTGTCCCATCACCTACTGTACAGTTCCTCTATCATATCACCATCATCACAAGCCACCTGATTGTTATGTAACCTTATCATACATATTGCACGTCTCTTGTAGTTACACCTCAGCATTGATTCACACTCCCACTGAGGTATGTTTGACACTATAGCTCTTGTAGTTATACACACTAACATTATGTCCTAGCTAGTCACTCCATTCTAGGTACTTAATGTTATCAGCATTGATTCACACTCCTGCTGAGCTAGTCACTCTGTTCTAGCATCTAGAGTCCCCCTACTGCCTCACACATCAAACAGTCAACATTAAAGCAAAGAAGGGGGGGTTTTAAGGCCGTGCTCAAGGGAGGACTAGATCCGAGGGGCTTGGCTTCAGCTCGTGCGCTGTGCCTCTTACCCGAGTATGTGCCCCTAATTTACGGGGGTCCGGTAGTACTATAGGTCCTGGTCATATGAGACCCAGTAGTACAAGAGATATGAATTGAGGGTTAGGCTGCTTAAGGCTGGAGCTAGTAGCAGAAAGATACAGTAATAGACTATCTGAAGGTAGAGCCAGTAACAGAAGTAGACTTAGGGATCTACCCTAGTCTAGTGTCGGAGATTGATGAGAGTTGGAGAACTCAAGTCTGGAGGGACAGGAATGAGCAGGACTATGTATAATATTCAAACTGAGGTGTTACAACAATGTACAGGAGTTTATATACTGTAGGGATAACTAATGATAAGTAATCCAGAGTTCTGGAGGCAGTGGAAAGCATATGGCAAGTCTATTAGTAAGTCCAAGTGGATCAAGTAAGACGGATCATAAGGACATGAGTCCAGAAATAAAACAGGTACCGGATATCAATAAGTAGTAGGATATCTACAGAAGCCAGAGGGCCAGAAGTAAGGGGGAGTACCAATTGGGGTTAGGTCCAGTGGAGCGGACCTGTCCAGAGATCAGGTCCGGTGGTCTGGAGGAAGCACGCTACTGGAAAGGATTTGCAGGTATCAGAGATATGGGATATGACAGGGGGTACTATTGTTTTGTCATATGTAGATATCATGATAGTCAAAATCATTAGTTGTTGACACCCAAGCCATTCAGCTCAAAGAGTATTGTAAGTATCATGCTGCAGTAGTGAAGTATAGTCCAAGACAAGCAGAAAAAGAGCAATCAAACACATAGACAAGGAACTGAAATGTCAAAGCATGAAGTAATCAATGGGCCTGATAACATATTTGGACTCCCAGAGATTTGCTATTGCCAGTGCAAAAGGGTTGTCGGGTTAAGGCTGGTTGTGCCACAAAATATCATCTTCACTCATAGAGACAATTGTAACTGGATGGGATAATTCAGGGCAAGTGGCATATGCAGCTGGTACACTTGGAATGCTCAGCTGATTGAGTGAAGGAGGGTGTTACAGAAACCTCCCACCAGCTACCTGGATAACCTGGATATAGGGAACTGCATGGATATACCCCTAGGTAGCAGTAGCTGGACCCATACCCGCACCCTGAGATATACCCATACCCCCACAGCAGGTACAGGTTTGTCGACAGGTACCTGCATAATGGACCCGGGGTATGACCCATGGAGGGTATACCCGTGGGTCTCTAGTATGAATTGTACCTATGAGACAACAATGTAGTAGCTGTGTTATCTGCAGCTTTCAAGACTTTGTCTCCCCAGCACATGCGCACATGCTTCCACATGTTGCCCATGGATCGTGGATCGGCCTTATCGAGGAAGTGTCACACTTTTACCTTACAACCCTTTGCTTGGCACTTGAACTTGTGCGCATGGTGGCCAGCAATTTCGATGATCTGTGGTGTTGGATCAAAAAAAGCATAAACAGGTAAGATCCACTCTCTCATTAGCCGCTCTGTTTATGTTTAATTAATGTGATGTTGATGTATAGATTGTTGGACTTACTGAGCTCATCTTCTGAACTCTCGTCAGCATCATCAACCTGTGACTATATGTCACTATTTGCAGGCTTGTCATCATCCAAGTTGGTATATTCATGCAGCATGTTCTCCTCCTCCTCTGTGCACACAATGGCACACCTACTTGCAACTGGAATTGGAGTTGGTGATGACGACAATGCTGTCCCTGGCCTATCTTTGTCCACCAGAGTCATGCTACCAGCCGGTAGGTCTTCTTTGGGAGTAGATTCACACTATCTCCACTATCATCAGGTTTATGTTTCTTCGAAGAAGCTTTCTCTTCAAGCATGGCTTTGGCTTTGCCAGTCATCTTGATGACACGTTTTGCTGTAGCTGCGAGAGCATTGTTGAGCTGCATGGTGGGGAGTGGTACTAGTAGGTGATGAAAATTTACAGGGCCAGAGATGTGTTACACCAGTAATATATTGTGGCATCATATTGTTTCAAGTTTGACTGTTTGCAACTTTACGGTAGTACATTTTTAGTTACTTGAATGTTGTTTGTTGCACAGCAGTGACAGCACTCCATTTTAACCCTTAACCCGGCATGAGGGTATGGGTAGGGGTACAGGTATCGCAACACTGGACCCATACCCATACCCCAGAGGTATCCGTACCCTGTACCTGTACCAATGCAGTATCCTACCTGGATAACCTGGTTGTTTTCTTCTTGTTTTACTTTCATTACATCATCATTATGTGCGAATTAGGATCACTCTGATGATCATCCTAGCACCTGTGATCTGGCTATCTCTTATCTGATTATTATCATTTTCATTTCTGCCCACAGATTGTACCGACAATCTAGTAACCAACCCCCAACCCTACTGCACCAATTGATACTTTTACTATTCAACCAGTACATACCCATGACCCTTACTTTTATCTTGTTCATTGCCCTATACCCTGACCCACTGGAAATAGGTCATGTGTTCCTTTACTGCTGTGCAGCAGATCCTACCTATGATTGATCCCTTGTTTACCTACCTGCCCTTAACCAGCAGAATACATATATAGTTGATACAAGTCATTTGTATTCTCTAACTTAATCTACTTGGTTTTACCTGGATCCTTTGC
>JABCPV010000381.1:0-28786 GCA_016584345.1 Suillus ampliporus | reverse complement strand
CATGGGCATCCTTGTTCAAGTGCCTTGAGCATTTCATGTCTCTTCACCTGGTAAGTGAGACATACAATCACCTGTTTAGTATCTAATATTTTGACTTTTTTAGGCCGTCAATCGCTTCACTCTTCTCGCCAATAAGAGTCATGAAGTCCCGAAGTTGCGCAACAAGTCATTATAGTGATTCAAGCTTGATCGAGCCGACTGGAAAATGATATGGCTAGTGCATGATGTCCTCAAGGTAGTTACAGTGGCTCAAAAAAGTGTCCAATGTTTGCACATTTTCCAGTAATTAGACAATAGCAAGTCAGGACCTCCCTGGTCAATAGTACTATAGGGACATGGTTTGGCAGCGCTGCATCGGGGCTTGAATCTGAGATATGTAGCGTGAGAAATAGAGCAAATATGGGTATATATGGCAATTATAATCTTATGACTCATTCGGGACACTTTTTTGACTTTGTGTGAAAATCACAAAATCAGACCATTCATGCCTAATATTATTAAATAAAATGGTGTCATAATAATCATATGGTTTTATTTAATATTATTTGAATATATAAACCCAAACAAGATCATGAAATTCAACATAATCATCATGAAGCCTATCTCCTCTGCTCAAAAGGATAATATCCTTGTTCTTTGTACTTCTGGTTTATCTATCAGGGATATTGCTTCCAAAACTGGTCTTGGCAAGTCTACTATTGCCAGAGTCATAAAAAAGGACATACCAGATAAGGAAAATACTAAAATGGGATGTCCTTCCAAGCTTACCCCAAGAACAAAAGAGCTATTGTTCATCAAATTCTATCTGGCAAGGCTTCAAATGCTGTCCAAGCCACCAAGTTCATCAATTCCATTATCTCCACTCCTATCTCCACTTGAAACAGTTAGAAACACCCTTAAGGCAACCAATCTTAAGGCTGTAACTGAGAAGAAAAAAAACCTCTTCTCCCAGCAGCTCATAGGAAGAGAAGACTGGTGTTTGCTTTAAAGCACCAACATTGGACTGTGGAAGACTGGAAGAAGGTTATCTGGTCAGATGGACAAGAATATGTGTGGAAAAAGGCAGGTGACCATTGGGAGAAAGAGAAGTCAAAGGTACACTAAAGTTTGGAGGAGGAAGTATGATGGTGTGGGGCTGTATAGGGTGGAATGGAGTGGGGATTCTTTGTGAGGTGGAGGGAAGGATGAATGCAGAGAAGTATATCTCCATTCTAGAGGAGTGTCTGCTCAGAAGCATGCAGGAGTCAGGAATTGATGAAGAAGACATTATCTTTCAACAAGATAATGACCCCAAGCATACCTCAAAGCTGGCTACAAAATGGTTTGAAGACCATGATATCAGTGTTCTATTATGGCCAGCACAGTCTCCAGACCTTAATCCCATTGAACATCTTTGGGAACTACTCAAAAGACTACTTGCTGTTTATCAAGATCCTCCAAAGGGGCTATTTGAATTATGGGAGAGAGTTGCAGCAGAGTGGAAAAGATTGCAAAAGAGGAGTGTCAAAAATTGATAGAAAGTATGCCTAGGAGGGTTGCAGCAGTTATTAAAGCTAATTGAGGCAACACAAAGTATTAGAATAATAGAATAGTGCTGGTTAAATACAAAGTCAAAAAAGTGTCCCAATGAATCATAAGATTAGAATTACCATATCATACCCATATTCGCTCCATTTCTCATGTTACATATCTCAGATTCAAGCCCTGATGCAGCGCTGCCAGACATGTCCCTATAGCATTATTGACCAGGTAGGTCCTGACTTGCTGTTGTCTAATGACTTGAAAATGCACAAACATTGGGACACTTTTTTGAGCCACTTACTGACCCACACATAAACCCCCCCTTCCCCCAGTTCTGTTTTCAGCCTTGGTTCTAGCCTCCCCAGGAGCAGAGGGGAGCCACCTCCCATTGCTGAGGAGCCCCCCAATGATGCACCAGGGGAGATCGGTGGCGTAGTTCTCCCAGTGCCCCACAGGGCACCTGCACACCAGCACCAAGCATATACTAACACATAGAAACACACCCACACAAACATTGTACTTGCCACTCTAAACGTAAAAGACAGGGCCTCCACATCACTAGTCACTAACCTGATCTCAAAATGGCCTATAATAAACAAGACAGTTAGAGAAAAAAAAATCAGTATACTATGTGTTAGTTGTTGATTGAGCATTGTCTTTGAAGTGTCTTTGAAGTATCACTGAAGTGTCCTTGATGTCTGTGAAGCTTTGGTGACATTACCTAGTATAGATAGTTATTTACACTTGTTTACTAAATCTTCGACCTTAGCTAGTGAGTTCAGTGTCATTGCTCTTTGTGCAACTGACTCTGAACTCAAGGTACTGTACACTTATCTTAGATACTCAATATATTGTGCAACTGACTCTGAACTCAAGTGTGATAGGCCTGGTTCTTCAAACACTATGCCTACAAGAAACACACCTGTCGGACAAAAATGAACATCAAATAGAGTCCCTATTCTCAAGACATCTACTGGTACTCAACTCCCAGGATCCCTCACACCCAGGCAACTCAGCTGGGGTAGCCTTCATCCTGAACAAAGAAATAGTTAATATATCTGATCTTAAATGGTCAGTACTGATCTCCAGTAGAGCTGTGGCACTGTCACTCAAATGGCATAATTAAAAAACCATTGATATACTCAATGTTTACACACCAAACACCCACTCCGAATATCTGTGCTTCTGGGACACCATGAAGATGAAATGGCGACTAGAGAGACTTGGCACCCTCGATCTGATGATGGGAGATTTCAACATCACCAAGGACCTGTCCACATCTGCTTTACCCCTCCAGGAATACCACACATCGGAAAAGGAAGATGGACCTGGCCTCTAAGCACACTGTCTGACAAGACGCTATTAGAAAAAGTAGAAAGATTAGGCATGACCCTACAAACTGAGATGGAAGACAGCTGCACTGCTGACACTCATACAAATGCCAGAAACCCACAAACATTGTGGGAATCATTCAAAACTAAAATTACCACAGAAGCAAAACATATGGCCAAGTCCCATCTAGCAAAAATCAATCAAAAAATAAAGCAACTTCAGAAGGACATCAGCCGGACCTTGAATGCACTGGACATAGACACATCTGCCAACCAGTAACAAAACAAAGGCATTCTAGAAAAAGAACTTGAACATCTCAAATGTAAGAGATCGCTCCAAGCACTCCATCACCATCTCACAGCAGCAGTACTGTCTTGAACTCTCATTAGCTCACTTGTGGCTTGGTTCTTCCAGTTATTCTAATACTCTCTGCTGCCCACAAGACACAAGCTTATGAACCATTTGTAAGTGCTTCAACCATGATATTAATTAAGATAGTTGCCAGTCTGATTCTAATGTCTCACATCCTACAGTGGGATACAGAGGGAACTACCATTTCTTGCGCCATCAACTACAATCAAGAACCATATTTGGCTGAATTTTTCCATTGTTATACACAAGCATTGCCTGCATTGTGTGGTGTTGATACTTCAGTAACACCCACTAGCACCAAGGAGGCTGACCTTGCAAGGTCACAGTTAGGCCTTCCTGCTTCCCAGCACATGTTGAAAATTGAGGTCCCTACTGTTCACAGCTCTGGGTTGCTTCACTTGATTTTCCTGTATCTTTGCCAGTCAGTCAAACCCCTGTTGGCCAATGTACACACATGTGTCCGGTGTATGATCTTGATCATGACAAGGTTGTCATGTTCAAGGACTCTTGGTGGGTGGCAATCACCAATATTCTACCAGAAGGTGAGACCTACAAACTATTGAAAAAACACAATGTTTCCAATGTTGCATTATGCATTGCATGTCACAATGTACCCTCTATCCCTCAACAAGCCCTGCAGACTCACAAGCTTGCAGGTGCTGTCTGGGGGTATTTGCACAGTCTGATCACTCCACACATTCATTATCACCTGGTTCTCGATCTTGTGGGTAAGCAGTTGTGTGAATTTACAAGCTCTCATGAGCTCATCACAGCCATTTGTGACACATTGATTGGTATGTATTTTGCCATCCCCCTCCAAAAAAAAGAAGTGTTATATTCATATTGCTATGCTACAGCCCACACAGACACATATTATAATGTGGGCATGTTATATCAAGACATCAGTCTTGGAAATATTGTCATCTATGACAGCAAGGGCATCCCCATCAATTGGGACCTATCAAAATTAATCAATATCAAGAGTGCTCGACAAGTGAACTGCATTGTTTGTTCATTCCATGCAAGCTTGTAGTCAGGTACTAAATCTGCTGTTACTAAGGGAACCTGACAATTCATGTCAGCCCACCTGGTTGAAAATAAACACACCAGCCATGACATTGAGGATGACCTAGAGTCTAGTCTTTATGTCGTTCTGTGGGTTGCCTTACTGTGCTCAAAGACTCACTTGACTGTCCCTGCATGATCATTACTCATGAAGCAGGTGTTCAAAGTGTTTGAAGAACCAGGCCTATCACACTTGAGTTCAGAGTCAGTTGCACAAAGAGCAATGACACTGAACTCACTAGCTCAGGTCAAAGATTTAGTAAACAAGTGTAAATAACTATCTATACTAGGTAATGTCACCAAAGCTTCACAGACATCACTGACACTTCAGTGACACTTCAAGGACACTTCAAAGACAATGCTCAATCAACAACTAACACACTTCTCTATAGATGGGACCTAAGTAATTTGAAATGAAAGAAAAAATGACCGGCAGATGACAGCTAACACAAATGATTTGTATGAGTATGAGTGTCTGGCTTGCTCGAGTCGAGATTCAAAATGCGTGAAATGATTGGTGCAAGTTATTTGTCTTATGATGATGCTTACTCTATTGGACTCTTACTTCGTATATTGTGTGACTCACTTAACTTACTTGATTAGGTATTGTTTACACTTATTTACATAGACTCGCCCATAGGTGGCCAGTCCTGTGTTGCTTGCTCTTTAGCAACTGACACTGGACTAAGGTACAGTACACTCATTAGTATACACAATTGAATAGCAACTGACACTGGACTAAGTCCTGTTCACTCTCATTAGCTCACTTGTGGCTTGGTTCTTCCAGTTATTCTAATAGACAATGTCCGGATGCACAAGGATCACTTTCTCTGTCTTCTCAAATACATGTTCATCACTCTCTGAAAGAGCGCATTCTCCATAGAAGGGGATCAGTACGACTTCTGTCGGTCCCTCCATGGCGGTGATCCATTCACAATTTCGAGTGGCCAACTCATGTGGATCTTCAGGGAGATAACACCACAATCATAGGGAAGGGTGTGAATAGATTCAACCACAAAATCCTTCACATTGTCAAACAATGCTTCATGGAGAATGCTGGGCATGTTTATGGTGAGGATATGAGTGTTGTAATCATAAGTCAGCCTGGACAAGTTTAGTATTACCTGAAACAGTTAGATTCAAATGACTTGCCTGGGCTTGATCGATAATACTTGGGCTGTGTCGCCCAATATTTCTTCTATTACTCTGAATTCTCATACTTTCAGACCGTGGAATTCTTGTAATATTTAGTAAGCATACACGCACCGCATTGAACAAGAGGACATACCATGCGATTCTCATGTAAAGTTGGTTTGGATATATAATTCAATACCCTCCATATATCTTCAACTCAATCAGAATATTGTCCATTAAACACTTAGTTCTCATTGGACATACTAGAGGTAGAGTGATCAGAATCAAAGGACCACCAGCAGACATCACGCAATTGGTTGGGATCTGTGGAAGCAGGGATGTGTAACTGAACTGCAACTGGTGTGTTCTCTGGTGCCTCCTCTTTCCCAATGGATGATTTGATGGATTTTAAGCCTTTTTTGGTACTATCTTCTGGTGGTAAACCTGGGGATGCTGGTTTTATGAGATTCATTGTCTTGTGGTTCTGTGGAGCAGAGTTGCTTGTGATTTCATAGTGTCTGTATGGGCGTTTGAGGGAGACAGAGCTACAGTAAGAAGTTTCTTCATGCTGAGCCAATAGGATAGGCATGACTGTTCATTGAATGTTGACTTTGTGTGGTGAGCACTGAGTGGTGTAAGGTCATGGAAGCTCCAGAAGAGATGATCAAGATTACAAATGATAATGATCGTGACCAGGAATGGCAACACGTGCCATACTCATTGATTCACCCTTACTAATCTGAATATGCATGATCAGATGGTTGACTGTTTAAAAGAGCTCAAGACATACAATAAAGCCTTGTGAAGCATGCATGCATATTGAATATTGACCAGCTTTTAAGAGGCCTTGCATTTTTCCATGCATGCCATGAGCAGCATATATAGTAACATACACTATGCTTCAGGCTCTCTTGTTAATGATTATACACTCAGGCCATGCAACAGCCTGTACTATTGAAATCATGCATTTTACTTGGGCTGATGAAAGAGTACAACATGTGCTACTCCACAGACAAACATATGTAGGATGTACATGAGATTAAAATGTGGCAGGATGTAGAAATTGAGTACTGACTCAGATGGTACTTTGTGAAAGGCCATCTCAACAAAGTATTGGACAGGAGGAACAATTGTCAAAAGGTTGGAGATTTGCCAAGAACAATCGCCCTGCCACATAGCTGATCCTGTGTGAACAGAACTTGAATGTATGTGTCACCTTGCCTCCCTCCTTGCCATTCTCAACGATGCTCTTGAGCATCTTCCAGAAGGCATCACTGTATGAATAACTCAATTCTGCAGCTTTGTGCATGCAATGCCTCACCAGCTTAGTTTTGATGGACAACTTTGGAATGATGTGCGGCAACTATGTTGTGCTCAATCAGCGTGTGCATAATAACAAAGATAATTTCTGGTTAGTACTCCAATCAGAGCAAGACACATAGTAAAGTTCTCGACATAACAAATAAATTTACATGTCAAGATTCCAAATATGAGTATTATGCCATCATAAGTAGACTAATGCATTGCTAGTGAGGAAGTGGCAGTATGGTGGCAGTCCAAACAATGATGTCCATGAGTTACATGGTATCATGTTGTTGGCTTAGTTCCAAGGACCATGAAGCAAACCCATAATCGTTTTGGTCTCTCAAGACCAGAAATCTGATGAGTAATGATTGCCATAAATCATCTTTAGTCCAGCAGGTCCAAGCAATAGTTCGAGCAAAATCTACCAGGGCACAGGGGTTTGCAGAAGAATTGTTGGAATGTAAAGCCCATTTCTTTTGGATGGTGAGCACCAACATATCCCTGAAAACCAATAAAGACCATATCAGTATGGGTAACAAGGATGTTGGAGAAGTTGTCTGAGTCCCATGACCCATGTAGCCCATTGAACAGGTGGTCTTCAAATACAGCAGAGAACCAAAAGTCTTCACTATCCGGGCTGAGGTAGAGAGTGAACATGGCTAAAGTCTTTGAGGCAAAGGTCAGGTATGGTTTGGACATTTGACAAAGGCAGCCAGAACCTTTGGGATGAATATGAGGTACACTATCATCAACTGAGCAGCCTCTGGAGGCATGCTCTGTGAAATGACCTGCTCCTTCTCCTGGTTGGTCTGAGTCTTGTTATAGTGCGATACAAATTTCAAATGACCAGAAAACCAGTAGACATTCCTAGGGTGAAGGTTGGTGTTTTGCCAGGACAAGATGGCGAGCTCAGTGCCTCAAGCAGGCTGTCCAGAGCCCAGATGATAGAGAAAAAAAGCTTCTGAAGGCAGTCCTCACACTCCCTCACCCAGCACCTGACTTGGCCCAAGTTCCACACCATGCTGCTAGGATTACATGACACAACAAAGTTGACGTCATCTCTTTCATCAGTGCTGATCCACACTCCCAAAAGCGGTTCCTTCTCTCAGATAGAAATGAGTAGCCCAGTTCAAGGCTGCTCAAATCATCATGGATGTGCTCCTGGTCAATGCTCAGTAAAGTGGCCCCCAGAAATACAACTTCATACAACTGAACCTGTTCGTTATGGTGATTGAGCACCTTATGGTGCGAGTTATTTGTCTTATGATACTTACTGCTCACTCTATTGGACTGTTACTTAGTATATGGTGTGACTTACTTACTTGATTAGGTATTGTTTACACTTATTTACATAGACTCGCCCATAGGTAGCCAGTCCTGTGTTGCTTGCTCTTTAGCAACTGACACTGGACATAGTTCTGTTCACTCTCATTAGCTCACTTATGGCTTGGTTCTTCCAGTTATTCTAACAATTATATATTATACATGCATTCACTTATAGACACATTACCATAAGGAAAGTTCCTGGTGGACAATAAACAAGGATTCATAAATAAAAAAATAATATGTTGCCTTCATAACATAATCCATGAATACAGTTTCCTGGAAATTAGTGAGCATAATATGGATATAATATTGGAAGTTAGTAGTATTCCAAGTCAGTTAGGCTATTCATATGGTTGGCATTGTGTATGTATAGGTATAATAACCTAAAAAAAAATGGAATCTATTAGAGCTTGTACTAATCCTGGTAGTTTTTAAATCAACTCCCATATCCTTCCATACCAAGTCTTGGTTGTCAGTATTTGAGTCAGTATGTGAAGTCAGTAATCAGTCTTAGTAGCACTCTTAGTAGCAAATTTCCAAGTCGGTCTTGGTAGTCTTGGAAGTTTAGTCATTTCATAGCATAAACTTCTAGACAAATTCTACACATCAAGTCTCTGTAGTAGGTCTTAGTAGCAGTCTTAGCACAGTGTTACTCACTCAAAAGTGGCAACTACCAATATCAAAACTTGTAATTCTATCTATACTTCCAGAAAAACTTCTTTTGTCTTGAAAATATTACAAATGGGCTATGCTAGAGTAGTGTAGTAAGACTATCAGAATACTTTTTCAAAAAACTCAAGTTTCAAAATTTTTATCAGCCAAAAGTGGACTTTGAGTGGAGCTTGTCGGAGTTTCCTATCTTGATATACAGCATCTGATGGCTGACTCTGTGATTACTTGATGTAAACACAAATTTATCATCAATGTAGGACCACCAATGATGTGATTTGAATTTCTTAATGGTGAATTCAGCTTGATGTGCATCGAGACCTTTCCTAGGAAACTGTAAGAAAGAACTATGAAGCTGGTTGAGTTATACACTTGTAAGCATCCATATATCTCCAAGATTTTCGATAAAAGGCACATCTGTTGGAATTTTCTAAATTTTTATTTCAATTCATGGCAGAAATCATTGAAAAATTTGGCTTTCATTGGAAGAAATTGCAATGAATGATTTCCTTACCATATTGTTGCAACTAATATGGTAATATTATTGTAATGCATGCCAATGGAATTGTAACTGCAATGAACTTTGGAAATTTCTAACATATTGTCTTGATGGGACCATGCATCAAGAAGCTCTGGTACATCTTTTGGTAGGAGGAGGCATTTGACAGCAAAAGTGAACAATTACGTAATCTGGCAAAATTTTGGAAATTTAGATTTATGCTCCTTTTGCCTAAGTTTCCTATCAAAATTTTCATCTAAGCACATATGGATCAAAATTGTGGCCTAGGGGGAGTTGCCATCACTTGGTGAGTGACACTGTAGCAGTCTTGGTAGTCTCAGAAGCTCAGTCATTTGTAGTATGATCTTCTGGACAACTTCCACACTTGACTACTTCTACTATCAAGCCAAAGTCAATGTTTGATGCCACCAACTCACCAAACCATATAATTCACCCTCCCAGGAAATCCTTTAAGGTTTTCCACTCCAGTCAATTCACAGTTTTATCCAACCTCTTCCTTATAACTCAAGTAAGATATCATCCCAAATATGCAACTGGTTGTAAGCCTCGTTGAACACCAACATTTGACACTAGCATCCAAACTAAAAGGCTTGACAGGACCATGTAGTTACTATGAGGGCAACAGAACTGAACCAACTGTTCCAAACTGTCAGACTGATTTATTTTCACTCAGTTGTCTCATGTTACAGGTTAGTGGCAACTGCCACATCTTCATCAAGGTCACCTTAATACTGAGTGGTACAGATCTTCTCTGGAAAGCTTCCATTCTGGTGGCTTGAAAAAGAGGTTGCAGTACTTGTTGCCTAGCTAAGGTACACTGATCCATATTGTTTGGACTTGTTAAGGCTGTGCTCAAGGGAGAGACTAGATCTGAGGGGCTTGGCTTCAGCTCATGCACTCTTATCCAAGTACATGTCCCTAATTTCCAGGGGGAGTCTAGTAGTACTATTAGATCTGGTCGTATGTGACATGATAGTATAATGATTCTATTCAATGTAGATTACTAAGGCCGGAGCTGGTAGTAGAAAGAGACAGGGGTAGACTATCCAAAGGTAGAGCCAGTAATAGGAATAGACTCAGGAATCAACCCAGGTCTAGTATTAGAGATTGACAGGAGTTGGAGAAGTCAAGTCTGGAGGGTCAGGAATGAGTAGGTGGATCAAGTAAAGTAAACAGATTATCAAGAAATGAGTCTGGATATGAAACAGGTACTGGATATCAATAAGCAGACAGAGACAAATAGAAGCTGGAGGCCAAAAGAAGAGGGAAGACCTCTATGGGGTTAGGTCCAGTGGAACAGACCTACCTGGAAGTCAGGTTTGGTGGTCCGGAGAACCAGTGAAAGTGTGTGGCTGAAGTAGAAGTGAAGGTACCAGAGATCTGGGATATGATAGGACTCTATTGAGTTTGTTCACTCCTCACACCTAGAATTCATGAAGAGATGTTGGTCAGTGGACCCTGAAGGTCATCCTTTTGCTAGGAACATCATATCCTTTATATAAGACAAGCTGCTCTCTCTCAAATACAACTAGCAGATATTTATACCAGACACCACACTCATCCCTGCTCAGCCAAGAATATACCATATATACAGAGGAATACAGCTATATCATGTAGATACATGAAATAATTATTTTTAAAGGAGTAGTGTATCTTCATCCTACCAGGATGACTAACCAGTCTACTCCATCTTAATACAAGTCACATTAGGTTAGAGCACATGAGAGATGATATATGTGATAAATTGACATTGTTAACTGCTTCTAACTTGATGCAAGTACCACATAACAAGGTGTCCTAACACATTCATATTCAACCCTCCATATTGGTTAGTAATATCAGTAAAATAGGTCAGTAGAGTCAGTAAAGTCTATCAGTGAAGTCACTAAGTCAACAAAGTTACAATTACAAGACTCTGTATTGGTAGCAATGATAGGTACACATGAGTGTAAATCCTTCGTTGATGTGGTTTTCATCTCATTTTTATATATCAACACACAAAATTCATGTACACAGACAAGGTTTTATTAGAATAACTGGAAGAACCAAGCCACAAGTGAGCTAATGAGAGTGAACAGGACTATGTCTAGTGTCAGTTGCTGTTCAGTTGTGTATACTAAGGAGTGTACTGTACCTATGTCCAGTGTCAGTTGCTAAAGAGCAAGCAACACAGGACTGGCTATCTATGGGCGAGTCTATGTAAATAAGTGTAAACAATACCTAATCAAGTAAGTAAGTCACATCATATACCAAGTAAGAGTCCAATAGAGTAAGCATCATCATAAGGTGTCCAATCACCATAACTAACACTCCCCCCTGATTGTGCACCTCTTCACATCAAGTCAGTCCCATCATATGACAGAACAGCTGCACCTTGGGTCGAGCCAATGCCTTGGTCAGGATGTCAGCAGGCTGGTCAGCAGTGGGCACAAAGCTTGGTGCAATCAGCTGCTTGTGGACCACATCTCTAAGCCAATACCAGCTGAGATCAAGTTGCTTCATCCTCCCATGGTGCTCTGGGTGCTTGGCCACAGAGATGGCGCTCTGGTTGTCAATCCTAAGGACAGAGGGTGCAGAGGCAGGGAATCCCATCTCAAACAAGAGATTGCGCATCCAGCGGATTTCCTTACCTGCCTCAACTGCAGCCATGTACTCTGCCTCAGTGGTAGACAAGGCAACAATGGATTGAAGCTTGGAGGACCAGGACACAGCACCAGAGCCAATCTTGACAAGATATCCACCAGTAGAGCGACCAGTGTCCTTGCATCCACCATGATCAGCATCAGAGAAGGTTGAGAACAGTTCAGAGGAGTTGGGATCAGGTGCATAGGTGATGGAGTAGTGTGCAGTGCCCTTGAGATACCGAAGGAGGTGCTTGACAGCTTGCCAATGAGTGGGGCCAGGATTGGAATTGAATCTGGCAAGACAGCCAACAGTGTAGGCAATGTCTGGTCCGGTGGTGGTGGCTAGATACATCAGAGCACCTACTGCTTCGAGGTATGGGGTGGATCGCATGTCTTGACTCTCATCAGGAGTCTGGGGGCATTGAGCATGAGTGAGTCGATGATTAGGCTGCATGGGAGTGGAGACAGGCTTGCAATCAGACATGCCAAATCAATCAAGGATGTCAAGACAGTACTGCTGCTGGGAGATGGTGATGGAGTGCTTGGAGCAATCTCTGTCTATCTTGATGCCTAGTAGCTGGGTGGTAGGGCCTAAGTCTCGAAGCTTGAAGTGCTGAGACAGGTCCTTGATGGTCTGATCAATTGCAGAAGAGGATTTTGATGCAAAGGTCATATCATCAACAAAGACAGGCAAGATGATCCTGACTTCACCCTTGACATAGACATAGATGCTGGCATCAGAGTATGACTGTGTATAGCCAATAGACTCAAGCACAGATCGCATCTTCTTGTTCCAGCGGTTGCCTCCTTGCTTGGTGCCATAGATGCTCTTCTGGAGAAGGCAGACAGTCTTCTTTGGATCACCTTCAGCAAAGCCTTCAGGTTGTTCCATGTAGACATCACAGTCCATCTCCCCATTGAGGTAGGCATGTGAGATGTCGATAGAGCAAAGGTGGAGGTCATGGATGGCAGCCATAGCAAGCACAACACGAATAGTGGGCATCCTGGCTGTGGGGGCAAAGATTTCAATGTAGTCAAAGCCAGGTCGCTGATTATAGCCCTTGGCCACAAGTCTGCCCTTGTAGCGCTCTATGGAGCCATCTGCATTGCGCTTGACCTTGAACACCCACTTGGAGCCAATCACCTTGATGCCAGTTGGTCTGGGCACAAGTTTCCAAGTGCCATTGCTTCTGTGAGCATTGAGCTCCTCAAGAGCTGCCTGGTTCCACTGCTCAGCATCCACTCGAGTCAAGGCCTCCTTGTAAGACAGAGGCTCAGAGGATGAGTTGACAGAGTAAGCCATCTCAAATCCTGCAGCCAAGTCAGCATCCTCAATCTCATCATCAACAACATCATTAAGCTGGGCTTGAGAGAGCTTCCACCACTCCCTAGGAGCCTGCCTGGTGCGTCGAGGCAATCTGGCACCAATACCAATGGGAGAGGGTGGTCTGGCAGCAGGTATAGGATTAGGAGCTGGTGGAGGGGCTGGATCAGGAATAGGGACTACAGGAGTGATGTCAGGAGCTGCTGGAGGCATCAAATCCCCCCCATGATCCAGAGACTCATCATCTTCTGAATCAGATGGGTATTAATAAGATGGTGCTCTAGAGGTAGTCTTGGACTGTCTAGTGGGTTGAGGGGCATGTGCAGGAGGTGCTGGAGGTATAGGAGCGATGGGGGCAGGGTCTGGGACAGGAATTGAAGGAGTGGAGGGGCGCTTGGACATAGGGAAATATCTTTCATCAAAGTCAGCCCTCTCACAGATAATAACCTTCTTGGAAGTGGGATTATAGGACACATCAGGCTTCCTACCATTCCAAAGCTCATAGGGAGTGGCCTTGTCCAGTGCCTCAGTGGGGCATCTGTTCCAGACATGGACTAGAGCAGCCAGACACTCGCCCCAGAAGGCCTTGGGAAGGCCAGACTCATCCAGCATGGCTGTGATGCGCTCAGAGAGGACTCTGTTAGCTCTCTCAGCAACCCCATTCTGCTGTGGTCTAGCACGAACAGTGTGCTGCCTCTCAATGTCACACTGAGTGGTGAAGTCAAGGAAGGCATTGCTCATGTACTCCCCACCCTTGTCATCTCTGAGGATCTTGAGCTTTCGCTCTGACTGGTTCTCAGCATAGGCCTTGAATGTCTTGAAAGCTTCAAAGACATCAGACTTAGCCTTAATAGGGAGTACAAAGCGATAGCGAGTGAAATCATCGATGAATGTGACCCAATATCGATAGCCAGAGAAGCTGAGGTAGGGGACTTGGTGGACATCAGTGTGGACAAGCTCCAGAGGTCGAGAGGCACGCCATTGTGATGAGGGGAATGGGTTGGCATGCATCTTGCCAGCTAAGCATGGCTCACAGATAGGATCAGGCATTGCCCTTGAATCAAGCTTGAGTCCAGTGACCATGTCATGATCAATAAGTGTCTTGACCCCTGCTAAGTGATGGTGGGCAAGTCTCCTGTGCCACAGGTCAAAGTCCAGAGGTATGGTGGTTGCTGCAGAGGCATATTCAGATAGAGGAATAGTCGAGCCATCAAGGAAAGCTGCATTGCTGCTACTGATGGGTGCAACAAAGAGGGTGGTGCCTGCAGGACGCTGAAAGGACATCCTAGACGAGTCAATGGTGACATGGAAGCCACTATTGTGAGTCAGATAGAGGACAGAGAGCAGGTTGTTGCGAAGGTCAGGGACATGCAAGACTCTTGAAAACTCGACCGGTCTGACACTCTTTCCATCAATGACTGGGTGAAAGACCACAGTGCCAACCCCAGCTGAATAGATAGTGTTGTGGTCAGCTAGCCTGATGAGGACTCGATATGGGGTGTAGTTTCGAAGCCAGTGACGATGAGGAGTCATGTGAGAGGTGGCACCTGTGTCTGCATTCCAGTCAGCTCCAGCATCAAGTTGGAGAGGACAGATAGTGCTGGAAGGGTCAAAAGAGCGAAGACAAGCATTGCCAGCAAACTCAGTGATGGTAGAGGTGATAGGGCAAGGAATGGAAGTGGTAGTGGGCAATGATGTGGGCTCTGAGGGACTCTGAGTCTTCCTGGAGCGCTTCCTAGCCTTCTTCTTTCTACTACAACGCTGGCTAGAGTGCACAGAGGCAAGGGTAGACCAGATAAGAGCAGGGTCATCCTCAATGGCATCAATGTGCAACCTTTGCTCAACTGAGCAAGCCAGATAGAGTTCCCCAGCAGCCTGGTCTGCTCTGACATCCCACAAGGCTTGTAAGGAAGCTTGGGAGTCAGCAGGACGCCTCTCAGAGCCACAGACTAGTAGCCATAAGCCCTTAGAGTGCAGGTAAGACTCCATATCAGATCTCCAGACAAGATAGTTGGTAGAAGTGAGTTGGGTGATAGTCAGAGCTGACATGGCAAGGGGCTGGGTGGCAAATAGGAGGGCCTAGGGCGATGCAGGACGTCAAGGAAGGTGTGTGGATGCCTTGGGGAGCACTGGGAGCAACAGGGGTAAGCAAGGAGTGACAGGGATCAGATGACCAAATGGGGCTCTGGAAATTTTCAACAGAGCCACTTGGTTGAACTTGTCAAAAGCAACACAAGGGATGTTCCAACAGTCCAAATGGTGCTCAGACCCAAGGATTAGGGTTTTCTGGGCTGTAGAACACGATGGGAACCACTAGGAAAGGACTGGGGCAGTAGTTGGATGGGAAACAAGTGACTTGAGGTCCTTAAAGCGCAGGGCTCATAACCTATTAGAATAACTGAAAGGATCAAGCCACAAGTGAGCTAATGAG
Source organism: Suillus ampliporus (assembly GCA_016584345.1). Classification (NCBI taxonomy): domain Eukaryota; kingdom Fungi; phylum Basidiomycota; class Agaricomycetes; order Boletales; family Suillaceae; genus Suillus; species Suillus ampliporus. The sequence continues at coordinate 13,163 of JABCPV010000381.1, read as the reverse complement.
AGTGAACAGGACTTAGTCCAGTGTCAGTTGCTATTCAATTGTGTATACTAAGGAGTGTACTGTACCTTAGTCCAGTGTCAGTTGCTGAAGAGCAACCAACACAGGACTGGCTACCTGTGGGCAAGTCTATGTAAATAAGTGTAAACAATACCTAATCAAGTAAGTGAGTCACACAATATACTAAGTAAGAGTCCAATAGAGTAAGCATCATCATAAGGTGCCCAATCACCATAACTAACACAAGGTCAGTATTTCCAAATCATTTAATCATGCAGTATGGGTGTGTTATGGACTACAGAGCATGCTGTTGGCACATATCCATAGAAACAGTGCTTAAGAAGACTGACTGGTTTAAATATTGAGCTGTACAATTAACTTGAAATATATATAAAAACAGGTTAGTATTGAGAAGCTACTTTAAATACTCACTTCCAAGAGAAACTTCTGAGACTTTGAATACCAACTTCCTACTAAGACTACATGTAAATATATGTAATTAGGATACTATAAAACCAGTCAGCTGGTTTATCTTTAAACATTTCACTACATTTGCATATGTGAAATAGACCCAGGCAAATCTCCTAGGGGTGAAAATGTGGGGGGCACTTGTCCATTTGGGTATTTCATGGTAAAACACTTCAGAGTGAAAAACTATAACATCCATGGGAGCATATTGTTAGTTATGGTGATTGGACACCTTATGATGATGCTTACTCTATTGGACTCTTACTAAGTATATTGTGTGACTCACTTACTTGATTAGGTATTGTTTACACTTATTTACATAGACTCGCCCATAGGTAGCCAGTCCTGTGTTGCTTGCTCTTCAGCAACTGACACTGGACTAAGGTACAGTACACTCATTAGTATACACAACTGAATAGCAACTGACACTGGACTAAGTCCTGTTCACTCTCATTAGCTCACTTGTGACTTGATCCTTTCAGTTATTCTAATACATATCTGTTGGTCATAATTAATACCCACATATGTAATCTATCCTGAGAAATGGAATGCACTTTAGCTTAAGGTTAAGATCACAAAAGAGAGCTTTTTCACTGCTGTATCTGCTGGGATTGAGAATAACACACAGATGAAGGTTTGGAGCCTCATGACCAACTAAGTCAATTGGAGTGCGACCCAGTGGCCAGCCTGAGCTAATGCAGAAAGTGCAGCATACTTCTGTGAAAAAACAACCTGAACACAATCTGCCAGTAAGTCAGTAAGTTCCTCATCAGTGAACATTGCAGCAACAGTTTCCATTTGGCAATGGGAGGACTTGGATCTATTGGTGGAATCCAATACCTAAAGCAATACAACACAGATGACACAGGGTCCATCTCACCTCTATGCTTGATTCTCTTGGCTCTACGCTTTCTGCAGCCACCATCAATGATTTTTTCACCCACCACTACAAGTGCCTAGCAGAGGATGAGCTGACAATTGAGGAGTCAATTTAGTTGGAACTACATGACCAGCATGTGAGAAGAGGATTGATGTGGTTGATGTAATTGATCATAGGTACAGCAGTGTGTCTGCATCAGAGTCTATGACACCTGGAGAAAAGCTTAGGTTTAACCTTATGTTTAGATGTCCATTCTTGAGTGGGCTGGATTTTTCAGGTCTGCCATTGAGTGCAATGTTAGGGGAGGAGTTGCCTATGGATTTATTTGTGGCTGAAAGGCCATCCTTGAGTGTGAGTGTTGGTGTTCTGGAGCCTTTGTCTTTGTTTGTGGCATAAATACCTTCTGGGGGGTCTAGTAGCATGCCTTCTGATGGAGGATCTAGGAATGGTAACAGTAACAGTAACATGCGACACTCTTCATCCTCCAATCCCAACAACCCAACATTGAGAATCCAGCCATGGGTGATGTAAGATGAATCTACAGCAAGGATGATATCATTGGGTGAATGATAGTTAATGGGCCAAACAGCAGTAGAGCTGGTGATAGCAGCTTTGAGCTCATCCATACATTGTGAGCCTCTGGAGACCATTCAAAAGGGTCATTACTACAAGTGTCCAATTTTGGATAGTACCAGTAGTATCCAAAAATCTATGTACTTCAGTGCATGTGGTACATGATGGCCAAGTCTCAATCTTGGAGACTTTGGACTTCTTTGGGATCTACCCATTATAAGTGTAGTTCTGACCCACCTGGGTGACATAACAATAGAGCCTAATAGACCTTAACAACGGATTTGGACGCTGTGGGTTATTACCCATGGCACCAGTAAACCTCTACACCACCAATACCACCACCTATACCTCTGCTCTTATGCACCCTGTAGGTATAGATATGTAAGATTACGGTAAAAATAGGTTAGATAACTGTTAGATAACTTAGATAACATAGATAAAGGTGTTATCTCCGTAAAACATACAGACATGTTTTCGGCTGCCAACTGGAAGCTTCTGAAGCTCTCAGAAGACATTATGAAGGTGTTGTGGCCTAATTAGGAAAGCGCAGGCTTTGTACCTGGATTACCAATCATCCAAACCTTTGTCATCACTGTCTGCAACAGCGAGCTCAAGCACAAGGATTGGTTCAAAGTGTGCAATGGAAAGAACATTATAGATGTATTGGCTGTATGCTAGATGACCCAAAAATGTTATATACACTTGAGTAGGTACATTAAAGAGTTGAACATGTCAGAACAAGTGAGCCATTAGTACAACAATCCCATCAAACGTGTAATGTTGGCATTATATTCCTCATTGGGTAGGCCGCTGTTGTCTACTGGCAAAGGGGAATAGAGAAAATGATCATCCAAAGCTAAACCATTAAAGCTGCCCATTGACATTTCAGATACATTTGCAGCTTGAGAGGGAGTGAGGAAGGGGCCTGTGCTGATGGGCGTCATGGGGAGTTGGGTGGAGAAGGGACTGATGCTAAAGTGGGTTGCAGGAGACATGGGATCTGAATGGCTGGCAGCCGTCACAATGTCATGGTTGACTGTATCGCCTTCCAAATCCATAGCTGCTGCAGTCAGGGCCATGCTTGCCCTAGTTTTGATGTCGTCGCTGCTGTTGTTTTCATTGGCATTGTCATCAGTGTCTGTGAGGGTATTGCGGCTTTTGATGGTGTTTATAGAGATCCCTATTAGGATAACTGGAAGGATCAAGCCACAAGTGAGCTAATGAGAGTGAACAGGACTTAGTCCAGTGTCAGTTGCTATTCAGTTGTGTATGCTAATGAGTGTACTGTACCTTAGTCCAGTGTCAGTTGCTGAAGAGCAAGCAACACAGGACTGGCTACCTATGGGCGAGTCTATGTAAATAAGTGTAAACAATACCTAATCAAGTAAGTGAGTCACACAATATACTAAGTAAGAGTCCAATAGAGTAAGTATCATCATAAGACAAATAACTCGCACCATAAGGTGCTCAATCACCATAACTAACAATCCCGGCCTTCTTTTTTGTGCCTTTATCAGAATGGGTGGCACGAGACTTGATCTCACCATTAACAAGGCATTTTTTGAATTCCTCAGCCTTCAACTTCAATTCTGAGGAAGAGAGTGTGCGCCAATGACAATCCCCATCCTTGAGTGCAGAATGGAGACGAGATAATGTGACCAAGGAAGTTATGTTTCCGGGGTTTGTGACTTGAGCTTCAGTAAGTCTGAACAGATCAAGTAAAGTAAGACGGATCATAGGGAAATGAACTTGGAGATGAAACAGGTACTGGAGATCAATAAGCAGGCGGATATCAATAGAAGCCGGAGGGCCGGAAGTAAGGGGGATTCTAGAATGAGGTTAGGTCCGGTGGAGCAGACCTGTCTGGAGTTCAGGTCCGGCAGTCCAGAAGAAGCGTGCTGATGGAAAGGGTTTGTGGATGCCAGAGATATGGGATATGACAGCAACGGCTGGAAGGTCATCTGAAAGGACCGCCATCTCTGTAAGAATTTTGTCTAAGAAAAACTAATCAGTTTTATGCGCAAGCGTGACAGTGAATTTACTTACACATCCCATCACGCACCATCTCTTGAATTTCGGCTTTGAGTTCTGTCGTCTTCCAACTGGTCGTCATGCGGATAACACCAGATGCGCCTGACACCACATAGGCATCTGTCTGTAAGGCCAGCTTTTCAACTGTAGTCTTGAGGAGATGCAGACACGCTGTCTGCAAATTTCTGGAGGCATAGCTCTGAGGAGCGAATGTGTCACTAACCTTTCCATGTGTGACTATCCACATCACATTGCAACCAGTCCACCTCTCAAGGCCAAGCAACTGCAGGAAGAATGGTTAATATTTTTTAAAATGGACTAAGGTGAATACCTACTTCTGGTTGAATGTGGGAAATAGTCCCCTCAATATCAGCTGCAACACTTCGTGCTGTCACCTTAACTGGTGCCGAAGAATCATCATCTTCTAAACTTTCCATAAGATCATCAATCTCATGTTGTGGGAGCTCCTTCCATGTGCCTGATTCTTTTGCCTCTCTCGACACAACAGCTAACGTCTCTCATCCCATCCAAGTACCTGCAACAGACCGTTTAAACAAGTGATAGTATGACTTTGACGGTACCGTACCATTCTCTTTGTGCTTCTGCATCTCACTCTTCACGAATGCATTGAATAAGGTTTTTTTGCAACCAGACTTCAATAGCTTGCCACCGAGGAAAAGCTGCTGAGACATCCAGTCAACAGAGCTGCAAATAAGTTAGACACATTACTTATGTATATTGAAGAACGACACTCAAGTTTCATATTTTTCAGACAGATGCCCAATTGCTGACTGGTAAGCAGTGCGCTCAGCGTCAATATCACTCCACATTGCATCAGAACAACTTTTTGCAAGCTGCTGCTGCTCTGTCGTCCATGTTGCTTTTTTCTTGACAGTGATGACCATTTGTGTTCAGAATTCTGAGAGCTGATAAAAGTCAAAGTGAAGTGAAGAATACTATAACTCAAAGTAAATTCAATCATGATGCTGCCACTAGAACACATGTCAAAAAATTATATACTCATGCTAAGGACAAATGCCGATATACATATATCTGACAACCCTGTCAATGCTAAGGCAAGATACAATATTATAATGATCACTTACGCTATACAAAAATCATGTGTCAGAGACCCACACTAGCTAGTACAGTTGACATGTCATCATCTGAAAGACCACGAAGAATTATTGCACGGAGTTGATGAGCTTGAGCATGAGTCAGACTGGACTCTTTGAAACAGTGGATCCACTCTGAAATACTTCAATCCAGGGTAGCATCAATCTGACATAACATGCGGGCAGAAGCATCCAATCCCTGCAGGTATTCCTGAGTTGCAGGGGAAAAATTGAACATCGTTACAGAAGGTTCATTATAGTAATCCAGGGGCCGATTGGTGTGGGGCAAGCCAGGTGGTGGGGCAATCCAAGAGGTACGCTGGGGGTGAGCCAGGTGGTGTAATAATACAAGAGGTACTTGAGGATTCTGTGCGACGAGGTCAGCCAAGTGGTGCAACAGTCCACGAGGGCTCCATACGATGCAAGAGCTCACTTACCTGAAGTCTCCGAATCAGAATCAGAGTCTGATACATAGATAGTTCGAGGCGGTGTGAACTGAATGGATGCAGAGGCAGCCCTTTGAACAGAATGTTGCGGCGGTGGCAGCTGTTGCTGAGTCTCCGAATCTGAATCTGAGTCTGATGCGTAAACAGTTCGAGGTGGTGCAAACTGAATGGATGCAGAGGAAGCCTGTTGAGTGGACTGTTGCTGCTGCCACTGTGCTAGGTGTTGTTGTTGCTGCTGCCTGCTGCGCTTGCAGCAGAGCGGAACAGCCTAGAGGTAAAGTACGTGCGGATGTGCACAGTGCTCAAGGCACCTCAACTGGATAGGGTTGATCTGGTACAAGAGATATGTTCCCAACCATGAGGGTGTGCATTAAAGGGTCCACGAACATAGCCAGGACCCGGTCTGACTACATCCAATTTGTGGCCAAAGGATAAGATATGTGTTAGCACAATTTCTTCCGCAAAGATATTCCGCATGCGCTCAACAGTGTGTTCGAACTGCAGAAATTGATGAAGTTGATGTGTATGCATGATGTTGATGACTATGTCCAAGGCGCTGAGGGGTATAGATGTATTCCACTCAGGCCGAACACCAAATCCAACGAACAATCCATCTGCGAGTCGTCCTAGACCTATAGCCTTAAGACAAAGTGAGATGGTACTGATCTACAGATAAGAAAACAACCTACAGCATCCTCAATGTCACCCATTCCTTCATGAAAAGCCAGTTCTCTGTTGCCTTGATTCTAACAGAAGTGATTGTGAAGAAGTCGTATTGCCACAACGGCATGAGTAGCATTGACAATCAATCTCACGACTCGACAGTTGAGTCGCTTGATCCTGGACCCAGTGCTGAATGGCCGGGGGTGAGTATGTAGCTCTCATGAGAGTCAGCTGTACGGCTGTAAATGATGAGTGTGGATGAAGAGTGAGGGTGAATGAATATTTGATGTGATAACTGTTAGGTTGGCTCAAATGATTGGTCAACACTCCAGTACTCAATATAGTCGATATTAACTGCCGCATGCATCAACACATCAACAAATCTTGAAACGCACAACATTTCTTCACATACATTTGAAAATTTAAATACATGCTTGAAAGATACAGATTGAATCTTCATAGTTACAAAGCCTCATACAAATGATAGCAACACTATTCAACGCTAAGATTCTCAAAAAACTCCCCAAGGCGAATCATTTCATCTTGGATAGTGTCATCTTCAATAAGATCCTCCATACCCTCTGCGCTATCAAGCTCTTGTGGTACCAAAACAATGTTAGTCTCGCCTCGCTAGGTACGAGTCCCTGTGAAACCTGGTAATGACTCGATATCGTCAAGTCGGAGGATATGAAGAGTGTCTATCCGATGGCGTCTATGACATACTTCTTCGAGTTCTGCCGCCAGGTATGGGTCACTGCCATGTAAGTGATGAAGCTGAGCATGCATTAATCCACGCTCATCAACAATGAAAGCGCAAAGGCGTTGAATCTCCACATTCAATCTCTCTAACTCCTCGCGAGCACATTTGACTTTGAAGTATTTCACCATGATCTCACGATTGCCAGGGTTGGTCCAGGGTTCCCTTGTGATGTCCTGCTGAGAGTAAGCATGTTTGAGAAGTTCGAAGTCGGATATGAAAGCATAATCAAGGATATTGCCCCACTCGAGATGGGGAGCCGGGGGTGTCATGCGAGCTGCAAGGTCATTATAGTTGTCTAACACAGAACAAATGGCCTTCCCTCGAGTTTTGATTGCTTTGCCGATTTGCTGGCGAAGCTTGTATCCTTGGATGGTGTATTAAGTTATGATTAAAAATTAAGCAAACATCAAATTACCTGTACCCACCATATTGGCCTTGGAAAGTTCAAACAGCCGTTGCACGACTAGTTGCCGTAGCTTGTCTTCCGTGCGCCGAAATTTATTGGTCTTCATGTATGCAAGCGTCTCCTGATATTCACGTTGTTGTTCAGTCCACCTCTCTGAAATTCCCAGCTTTGCCTCCAAATCTGCGACTGTGCAAATGTTGACAAGAAGGATATCCATGCTTGCTCGGTGAGCAGTCTCCAGTTTGAGCGTCTCATGAACATCTGCAGTATAGTTGATGCACTGAGAAGAGGTTGAGTTCCTGAAAGCTTGTGAAATGCCATGCCATTTTGCACTATAACATGATCAACTAACTGAACAGTAAAAATACTGTGTACATACTCTGTAGTTTGAAGGTCAATTAATGCCTGGACTTAGGCACATGCTAGTACGCGCTCTTCCGGTTCGTCACTGAGGTTCACGAGATAATCACGTTCAGCAATGAGCCACTTCTCAAACTCGTCCTCACTGATGTCAAGTGTGATCATGAAGCTCTTGACAGCACTGCCATAGATGATGGTCAATGCTTGCCGGTAGTTGTTGAGAATGAATTTACCTAAATTCAAAGTAAGAAGCTAATAATATCAAAGACGAGGAAGTGACTTACTAAGCTCCTGGTACTTGTCATCATCCCACTGCTGGAGATGCAAGTCGATGGACTGCACCCAATGAAAATGTGAAGCATAACAAACAGAGCACGAGACTGAATTTGAAGATGAGAATACCCGCTCCATAGTTTCCAGATCTTCAAGTCTGAAGCCTTGTTGGTAAAGAGGATGATGTTCTAGTTGACAGATTCGGTTGTGGGCATAACCATGAAATGAGTTCACTATGACGTGAAGTTGAGAAGCTTCAGCCTTCGCGCTGATAAGGGGGCTATTACGAATAATTTGACCAAATGTGCAGCCGATGTCATAGCCTATCCCAATATCATCACCGTAGGTATCCAACATGTAGTTAGTGATTGCGAGTGGGTACTTCGCACTGCAGACCATCAAGTATGTAGATTACAGTGCATAAAGTAAGAGACTTACAGTTCACCGCTTCTCACCATCTCGCACACTTTGATGATGGATCCATGCTGGCATGCTGATGCAAAGATGCCAGTTGTTTCGTAAATATCAAGCACTGTCTTTTGGTGTTTGGGTGAACTGCTCTTCCATTGCAGGCATGAGCTAAGCAGTCCCTCAGAATTGTCAGTCTGATAATTAATCAGTGCAACAGTAAACACCGATACATTCGAAAGTTACCTGCATTGTAGTATCCCCCAAATCATCCGCTGGCGCATGTTGACAATGCTTGACTTCATTTTGAACACATCAACATCATGGTGTGAGAGAAAGTATGAACTATGAAACTGGCGGTTATCGGCATTTGCGACACTTGCTACTCGCTTCAGCAAATTGTTGCCATCCTGGGCCACAAGAATATTAAGAGCCAGTGAGGGATCATCTTGGAGCTGTGGCAACATGAATGCAAATCGTTCAACAAAAATAAGCATACCTTGTAGGTGCAGCAAGGGCACATGTGGCTAGTTCTCCAGTTCGGGTCATCATGCCCGAGTACGTGATCTAACCTCTGCTGCACATGGTGAAGGATTGAAAGGAAGGCATCAAAGGCGATTGAAAATTGGTCCCTGTAACATGTGTGGTAATTGACCTGTGCAAATGATGTCAACTACCACGAAATATATGTCAGCAACACCTACATTCTGTAAATCACATAAGGCTTTCGACATAGCTTGGATACTGAGCGGTGAATGTCGGTGACATAGATGATAGTAAAGCTCCAGGGCGCAGATATCAATGGCAACTGAAGGCTCAACAGGCGAGTAGCCAAGGAGTCCATTTCTGAGTAGTGATACATTGGCCAGCTCATTGGGGCGTTGATGGATGGTAGCAAGTTCACGATCTATTGATGTTTTGAGCAAGATAAACAAAACATGGTATTTGGAAGAAAAACGCACCAAAGATTCGAACTGCAGTGACATGAAATTTGTGATGGTTTTGTGAGTGTTCTGGTAGTACTGGATCCATGGGTCCATATTTTGTAGACGACGTCAAAATGGAAGTGACAGTCAGCAAAAGTGAGCAGCGCGGGACAGTAAGGCATGACCCATATATCTTCAGCTTCACGTCGAGGCCAATGGACTCTTCCATGTTCATTAATCATTGTTGAATTTTGTGTGTGCTGTGGAAATTCATAGACACATTTTCCGTTGTGGTTGCATCTGCTTCCCAGTCGAGTGAGGTGATCTTGACCGTGCAGCATGTACTTCTCTACTTTCTCACGAAGCGCTGGATTATTCTGTGGAAGCTCAGCGCAGACAATGGAGTCAAGGAATTCAAAAGGAGGTTCAGGATCCACCTAAGATAAAAACCGAAATTGATGAATGTTAATAAAGTGAGAATGGTCTGCACACACCTTGATAATAATGTGAGCATGTGGAAATCCACATTTCTGAAATTCAATGACTTTGATCATATATTTCTTCATCCCAAATGCAGTTCGGAGAATATGTAGAACCTTCTCCAGACAGGATTTGAAAACACGCACGACCACGATTGGTACATCAGAAGCGGATTGACCTGGCTCGAGACATTCTCAAACTTCGGGCCAGTCAGGATTGAAAGTCATTGTGCAGAAAAATGTAGGCTTTCCAAATTTTCGGCCAAGAACCATGGCATCTGCAGTCTGCTCAGAAGTCCAGGCTCATGAACCCACAAAACTGGCTGGTAATTTGATGTCTGGATGGAATTCTTCTCCATCGTTTTCTTCATCTGCAACAGCTTCTGCATGAACCTCATGTCCATGAAAGCGACGTTCATGAAGTATGTAGGTCAGCTGTTGTTCTTCCATATGTGAATACATGTCGACCAGATACTCGCAAGTTAGCCTTCCAAATATCGAAAATCTGTTATCGTCATTGGCCAGCGAACAACTGCGATACCATTCGATTTGTGAAAGATGCGGAATTCCTTGTAGATCATCGACACCCCATCCAATGTTGGCCTGAGGAAATAAAAGAATGTAATGAAGGGGCTCGTAGTGACGTGAGAGGATGTTAATGAATTCAGGCTGGTGATGACCATGACATCGAATGAGGATAGAGCGAGGATTGATTGAAGTGGAATTTGATGCATGCATGACCGCTGCGAAGTCTCCATTTGAAGAAAAGTCTTTTAACTCCAAGATATGGCGAGTGCGACGTGATGACTGATAAAAACATTATAAGTGATGGACATATGGGTTAACACCATCAATGTCATCACTGATGGCTTGCATGACGATGGCGTGAACTCCAAATTGCTGAGCTCTAAATTCTCGTTGGCGTTCATCATATAAAAACCAGTGAATGGAATGCTCCGTGTATTCAGTGTTTTGTATGAGATGGTAAGTACGACCTGTGATGGCAACTGCCAGTGGTCCAGCACCAATACCAGTGGAAAAGTGTTTGAATCCTCCGGAAACTCCAATTCCCGCAAAGGAGAATAAGTTGTTGATTACACGACTGAATTCGACTAAGTGTCGACGGCAAGCGGCGTCACACAGTAGATATCCCATGTGTGGAGGTAAGAGATGCAACCATGGTAGGAGTCGTGTGCCATTTCCACAACAAAAACTATCGACTTCTGTTGACAACAGTAAAGCACGGCAGTAACAACAATGCCGATTCCATGTGGCAGGAACAATGGGTGGCGGAGGATGGTCGCGTAAATGAATCCACCACGGAGATATTTGTGGAGGTCGATTGACAGGAACGACAACAGGTTGTTCAGGAGCGGGAGATGGTGTTGCCGAGGGTGTCAAAGAAGGCAGCATTGGTAGTTGAGTTCGAGACCCGAAAATTTGAAGTTCCATATGCTACACATTATGATGAGTAGCAATAGCTGACGGAAACCAATTGACTTACTGAACGTTGCACCGACTTACGACGCAGGAGTCTTTTGTGAGCTGCACGAACAGGATCAGATCTAGAGCGTTGTTTTCGCAAACGATCTTTGGAACGTGAAAGAGGCATTCAGAAGGTGTTAAATACAAAAGACGATGATGAAAGTGCTATTTAGAGACACGGGCCACTTTAGCAGGCACTGTAGTAGACGTCGATGGTCCATCACCAGAGTCTTGACTGTTGTCATCGTCATGTGCTCTTTTGCCAACCTCCTTTACCTGTTCCTTTCCCTTCGCTTTCTCCTTTTCTTTGCCTTTATCTTTTTCCTTATCTTTACGTGCTCCCCCCCAATCAAACTGCTTAAGTGAGGTGGGAGGAGCATTTTCGGAACTGTCATCAGTAGTAACGACCATGTCGGAAGGTCCCAATGCGATGTCTTTGACGACGACGATGCACCGATCACCAATGATGTTGCGCACAGTCCCCTGCACAACAACGTGTTTGCTTGCAGTAGGTAATGGTGTCTTTGTGAAGCGTGGATGTCCCTGAGGATAATAACACCGGACACGTGTGTTCTGCTGAGGGCCTGCGACATATTGGCTGATATCCATGTCAAATCCGTTTTTCCTGTTTCAGCGAAAAGGTGCTGCGAGACACTTTTCCGGCGATGATGACAGTCGGAAAAGCTCGCGCACCATCAGGAAGAGGTTGCAGTTCCTATGGATAAATGAAATTATAAATGAAGTCATGTTCAAAAATACAAAATGAAGTCCGACATGTACATCATTTGCAAAAAGATGAAGAGAATGAGCCAATTTGCCTTCATCGTCAATGATGGGACCAATAGTCGTTCATGCATCCAACAGATAGATACCATCTTCAACGGAAGCTGTATTTGCACCAAACGTAAAAACATTAATGTGAAGATCAACACCGTCTGGAGTGGCTATGAATCCGTCGTATCGCCAGAAATTCTTTTTGTCGATTTGAAATCTGCCGCCATTTTGAATGCCAACAACGCCATGAAAAGAAGCAGAGGTCGCCATAGTGGTGCGCGCAAGAAAGAATGTAAATAGGAGAATGCAAATGACATTGATTCACGACACGCAGTATGACGCCAATTATTGAAATGCATCGGTACAGACCAACAGCAAAAACCCACGTCAACATAGCATGATGGGGTGGACGCAATAGCCACTGAACCACCGGTTATTCGTGCTTAAACATTGTAGATGAGCCCTGCGCTTTAGGCTCTGTTCGGACATCAAGTTTTTGTAAATTTCAACTTCGAATTTCAGACTTGCGTTGTGCTTTGTAATCATTGGACAAACAGAGACTGAATATCGATGTCATGCTGATAGGGCATATCAATAATGATATGCCCTATGCCCTGGTACCACCATGCAACGCAACATCACCAACCCTGACGTTGATCTGGCAGACCTACAAGACAACAGGACAAACAAGACAAACAAGACAAACAAGAAAATGTCATCAATGAGGATGACATGGATAGTCTTGAGGGTACTACCACGATCGTACTGACAAGCTGGATGTTCTCCACCTGAAATGGATATGCAAGCTGTTCATTGGACCGCTCATGCAGCCAACTGTATCATTGATGCAGCCTCTGAGGCACTCCAACTGTACTTGCACGCTCACTACAGAAGGAACCTTATCACACTTCTGCCCTCTCAGGAATAGAATGGGTCAATGAACTCCTCGCAGGACATCCAGATCGCATACAATGTGAACTTGGAGTACAATGTCATATTCTATGTACTCCTGAATTTGCTTCATGATTGGGGTGCAAAAGTTCAAGATATGTCACGCTTGAGGAGCAGCTCACCATTTTCCTGTACGCATCTGTTACAGGTCTCTCTGTCCACCATCTT